>CM042535.1:9351398-9488898 GCA_023630585.1 Cranoglanis bouderius
AGTCCCTCTTTGCCATGAAAATGAACTTAATCCCAAAAAAACATGTCCACTGCATTTCAGCCCTTCCACAAAAGGACCAGCTGACATCATGTCAGTGATTCTCTCGTTAACACAGGTGAGAGTGTTAACGAGGACAAGGCTGGAGATCACTCTGTCATGCTGATTGAGTTAGAATAACAGACTGGAAGCTTTAAAAGGAGGGTGGTGCTTGAAATTATTGTTCTTCCTCTATTAACTATGGTTACCTGCAAGGAAACATGTGCAGCCATCATTGCTTTGCACAAAAAGGGATTCACAGGCAAGGATATTGCTGCTAGTAAGATTGCACCTAAATCAACCATTTATCGGATCATCAAGACCTTCAGGGAGAGCGGTTCAACTGTTGTGAAGAAGGCTTCAGGGCGCCCAAGAAAGTCCAGCAAGCGCCAGGACCGTCTCCTAAAGTTGATTCAGCTGCGGGATTGGGGCACCACCAGTGCAGAGCTTGCTCAGGAATGGCAGCAGGCAGGTGTGAGTGTGTCTGCACGCACAGTAAGGCAAAGACTTTTGGAGGATGGCCTGGTGTCAAGAAGGGCAGCAAAGAAGCCACTTCTCTCCAGGAAAAACATCATGGACAGACTGCTATTCTGCTAAAAGTACAGGGATTGGACTGCTGAGGACTGGGGTAATGTCATTTTCTCTGATGAATCTCCTTTCTGATTGTTTGGGGCATCTGGAAAAAAGCTTGTCCAGAGAAGAAAAGGTGAGCGCTACCATCAGTCCTGTGTCATGCCAACAGTAAAGCATCCTGAGACCACTCATGTGTGGGGTTGCTTCTCAGCCAAGGGAGTGGGTTCACTCAAAATTTTGCCTAAGAACACAGCCATGAATAAAGAATGGTACCAAAACATCCTCAGAGAGCAACTTCTCCCAACCATCCAAGAACAGTTTGGTGACGAACAATGCCTTTTCCAGCATGATGGGGCTGCTTGCCACAAGGCAAAAGTTATAACGAAGTGGCTCGGGGAACAAAACATTGACATTTTGGGTCCATGGCCAGGAATCTCCCCAGACCTTAATCCCATTGAGAATTTGTGGTCAATCCTCAAGAGGCGGGTGGACAAACAAAAACCCACAAACTCTGACAAACTCCAAGCATTGATTATGCAAGAATGGGCTGCCATCAGTCAGGATGTGGCCCAGAAGTTGATTGACAGCATGCCAGCGCGAATTGCAGAGGTCTTGAAAAAGAAGGGTCAACACTGCAAATACTGACTCTTTGCATAAACTTCATGTAATTGTCAATAAAAGCCATTGACACTAATGAAATACTTGTGATTATACTTCAGTAACAGTTAGTAACATCTGACAAAAAGATCTAAAAACACTGAAGCAGTAGACTTTGTGAAAATTAATATTTGTGTCATTCTCAAAACTTTTGGCCACGGCTGTATATATATCACACACACACACGTACAGTGGGTATAGAAAATACTCACCCCCCCTTTAAAATGATCACATTTTGTTGCTTTTCAGCCTGAAATGAAGATGGACACAGTTTTTGTTTTATCCAGCTGTATTTACTCAGTGCAACTTATAACATCCAAGTGAAAGATATAACACCAACATGTCAGAAAAAAATAAAAGAATAAAAAAACAGAATCACTGAGTTGGAAAAAGGATTACCCCCTTGCTTTAATTTGCCTTATTTTTTTAATTACAGCCTTTAGTCTGTTGGGATATGTCTCTACTAACTTTGCACATCTAGACTTTGCAATATTTGCCCACTTTTCTTTGCAGAACTGCTCAAGTTCAGTTAAATTTGATGGTGACCGTTTGTGGACTGCAGTCTTCAAGTCATTCCACAGATTTTCAATGGGGTTTAAGTCTGGGCTCTGACTAGGCCATGCAAGGACATTCACCCTTTTCTCCTTCAACCACTGTGTGGTCAGTTTTGCTGTATGCTTAGGGTCATTGTCATGTTGGAAGGTGAACCTTCTTCCCATTGACAACTTTCTGGCAGAGGGCAGCAGATTTTCCTCAAGAATTTGACGGTATTTTGCCCCATCCATTGTTCCTTCTATCCTGACAAGTGCTCCAGTCCTTGCTGCAGAGAAACACCCCCATAACAGGATATTACCACCTCCATGCTTTACTGTAGGAATGGTGTTATTTGGATGGTAAGCTGTATTGGATTTCTGCCAGACATATCATTTGCTGTTGAGGCCAAATAATTCAATTTTAGTCTCATCTGACCATAACACCTTTTTCCATGTGGCCTCAGAATCTTCAAGGTGCATTCATGTGGCTTTTCTTGAGGAGTAGCTTTTTTCTTGCAACCCATACAAACCACATTTGTGGAGAATTTGTGATATTGTTGTCACATGCACACAATGACCACTTTTTGTTATAAATTCCTGCAACTGTTGAGTTGCTGTAGGCCTCTTGGTAGCCTCTCTGACCTCCTGGCCCTTTCATCCAGTTTGGAGCGACGTCCTGATCCAGGGAGGGTCTGTGTTGTACCAAATACCTTCCACTTCTTAACAATAGACTTCACTGTGCTTCTAGGCATTGATAAAGCGTTTGAAATTGTTTTGTATCCATCTCCTGACCTGTGCCTGTCCACAACTTTATCCCGGAGATCTTTTGACAGTGCCTTGCCACCCATAGTTGATTTGTTTGCTTCAGTTGCAATACAAAATGCTCCAGGAAAGCTCTTTTCATGCTGAGCTAATCAAAATGACCACAGCTGATCACAGTTGAATGTCAAATGGCTTTGTGTGCCATTGAGAAGGTGATTAGCTACACCTTATTGAGTTTACAATTCATTTTTAGGAGGGGGGTGTTCCTTTTTCCAACTCAGTGATTATTGTTTTTTATTTTTCTCTAACATGTTGGTGTTATATCTTTCACTTGGATGTTATAAGTTGCACTGATAAAACAAAAACTGTGTCCGTCTTCATTTCAGGCTGAAAAGCAACAAAATGTGATTATTTTAAAGGGTGGTGATTCTTTTCTATACCCACTGTATAAATCCATACACACACAGTAACACTCACTCATATGCTATAAATTGCATTGATGCATAAATGCAGTGTCATGTGACCATACGTCTCCATAAAGGTCATTGAGTTTGCATTGGACGAGTGGCAGTCGGTTTCGAGTTTACATCGCGTGCTGTGTTACCAGATATAGGAGGCTCCAGTGGTATTTTTAGACACTGAACACAGCTGACACACTGACTATTGGATCCCGATTATCAGGATGTCATGTATGTGGCTACGACAGTCGTGACATCTCTTTCCTGCGATCTTCCCTGTTGTCAAGAAGCCTCAATTAGCACCACTTTTAATCCATTAGCTAGAGGAGCAGTCGATTTCATTTCATCTGGATGCGGCCGCTGCTGAACAAGTTAGAGAGGATAATGGAGTCCCTGCTCTAATTGCTGTGCTGTGATATAAAGAGGAAAGACGGGGACAGAGAGAGAGTGAGAGTGCAAGTGCGAGCAGGAAAGTGATCGCAGATCAATATACCCATTGGACAAGAGTGATTTTCCCAAACGTTTTTTAATTAGTCAGAAGCCACCGTGTAAAAGTGATGAACAGAACGACACAATTATCTCAGAGTCCCAGTGTCTAATTATCGTTTCTCATTAAAATGACAAACTGCATTATTTTCTGATTATGAATAACAAGTATGATGTGTCATTCTTTAATTTAATCAAAAAAAAAATTGACAGCAGTGGCAAATTGCTGTGGTTTAAGAGGAGTAAAACATGACTGGGTATGCTGTTGTTGGAAATTAATCAACTTTACTGTGGTAATGTATCACACCACCTCACTGTTGATTAGTTTCCTATAACAGCATGCCTATAATAACATGTTTTATTTATTAATGACTTGGCACACTGTTCCTGAGATGAATGAGGGACACTAGTCTTATGTCCCTCCTCAGCTGGTGTTTGACGCGTCTGATTATGAGGCTGCTCGCACTTTAAAGTGTCTATTGCACCTATTTGCTCTGGCAGTGACTAAAAATGAGTTTTCAGAAAAGTCCATCATCAAGGCGTCATGATCCCATAGAGCATCGTAATGATGAGACAGGAAGACACTTATCCATAGTGACTTTAAGGTAAAGCAGGAGACCATCCAAGCATTTAGTTGATAGAGATGGGACTGCTACAGGTTTCTACCAATTAGAAGCCCGCACAGCTATATGTGAGGTGGCCTCATCATGAAATCATGAAATATCAGTCAGACAATCAGGATGTTGGTATTTCCGTTCAGTAAAAAAAGATTTCCAAAAACATTTAATAGTAGAACATGTCAAAGGTTCACCATGTGAAGAGTTGTCCCAGGATGAATGAGTAATGAAGCTGAATATTTCAGAAGATACTGTACATTCATGTTTATTACATTTTGATCTCACTGTTTTTGTTTTTCTGTTCTTGATAACGTGTTCAAACTGTGACGTACGTTAAAAATGAAATGCATTAATCGGAGATATAAACAGCAGAGCCGAAAAGGTGATGTCAAGTGCACAGTGATTGCAAAAAAAAAAGCTGTTAATGACTTGCTTAGATTGAAAACAGTTTAATAGCCTAATGGATTGGACAATGATTTGAGAAAAGATATTGTCACTGCACAAAACTCTATAGGTTTTGTGGGGTTTTCTCACCAGCCTACAACAACATTCTTGTAGTTTTGAAATCCAGTCTCACTGAAAATCACGAGTAACAGCTGAATTCCTATTAATTATGCAATGGTTTTAAAACTCCAGTAAATGCAATCAATACTGATAAATAAATTCAAGGCTCAATGCTCAAATTTTCATTTCAGTGTGTTAATACAGGTTAGACAGGTAAACACGAAAGCTGGAGCAAGTGCTACTGCTCATTAGTGCTACAAATTCAGTCCAGAGTCGTGGATAATACGGGACAAATGAGACTCGCAGAAAGCTGAGGTGTGGCAGGAAAAGACCAAAGAGCAGCCGCGCCTGCGTCTACATTGTTAACATACGACAAGCGACTGAACACGCAGTCCTGCCTCCTGTGTACGAGTGTAACACTAACATTGATCAAAGAGTGAGATTTCAGATCCTCCCAGTTCCCCTCCTCTGTGTTTGCTCGGCTTGTTGGCTGTAGATGAAACATGAATAAGCATCTCTGAGCTTCACTGAACAAACACACATCTACCTGATTACAGCAGCTGCTGTTAGCAGCAGCTACTGTTCTCCATCAGGAAAGGAAACAGAAAGAGGACATTCTGAATTCATGCGGATAGTACATAATTTCATTCTTTAACTTAATTTATTAATTACAATTACAGCTCAGAAGTCCCAGTAGAGCTGAAGTTAATTACTTTTGCTGACAGTAGAGACATGTAATTATACAATACAAGTATAGCTACACCTAATATCTACACACATCTGCCAATTTATTAACTACCACTTAAGTCAATTTGTACGTGCACAGTTTGTTAACTGCTCAGGAAAGACAAGGCACTCATGAACAACTATCACAAAATTGTCATCCAGGTAACAACACAGTATTAGGAATCAAGTGCGCAGTATGTAAACCTTCCGAACCGGTTCATTTGTGTAAATTCGGTTATTCTTGCGTCTCGTGGACTATACGTAAACGTCTCTTATGTGAAATAGCTTATTCAGGGCAGGACTAAATAAAAAACAAAATGCAATTTTTTATCATCCCTCTTGTTTTTATTTTTTATTAACGTTTTGCAGATTCTGCAGGGCATATGTAAACTTGTGACCTCAACTGATAGAATTGTGATGATACTTTTAATGGCTAATAAAACTATGGCAAATTTAAAAGTGTTAGCGTTGGCACATTGCTGCAGTGTAAGATGAATAAAACACTTCGGGATGTGCTGTTAATGGAACGTAATCAACTTCAGGGCGGTAACAGTTGCGACGCTTTGCGTCGGGCCGCGTCACACCACCCCGTCGTTTATTATTTTCCTAAGACATCACATCCCAGTTGCGTTTCATTACTTCCTAAAATGGGCCTGTACTGTAAATGTGCTGTATGCCTATTAGATTAGCAACTCAATGTATATGTGTTTGATCTTTTGCAGTTATAATGGGGAGTGGGATCTGGGGAGAGAGGCGCTGGATGATATCTTATACAGAGCCCAGCTGGAACTCTATTCCGAACCTCTACTGGTGAGAACTCGCAGTACTGCACACAAATTCCTGATTTACAATGTCTAGAAAGTATGCTTGTGTGATATAAACTATATGGTTTAAGTATGTGGACACCTGACTATTGAATCTCCCGTTCCAAATCCCTGGGCATGAATATGGAGTTGGCACTGCCAGCAAGCAGTTCCTGACTGCACTGCTGATAATATTATTACACCCTTCTCTACTCTCCTTTAACCTAAAATGCTAATTTTAGGTTTTCTGTCTTGTTTAAAAATATCTAGATGATTAAATCATTCATCTTGATCTTTAATGATAAATCATGAGCTGGGAACAATCAGTATTGCCTAAGCCTAATAGAAAATATGACACAGAGATACTCCAAATTAATAAACAGTTACTGCACAAATATAACCACAAAAAAGTGAAGAAAACATAAATACCTACAGTACCTACCATTACCAGGGGCAATATGCAGTGATCGAGTATCAATATCTCCCCCCCCCATCACCCCACCCCCTTCCTCCTTCATTAGCTGGGGAACGCGATGAAGAGCTCCTTGCCAGACAGCGCTCCGGATGGTTCTCGCGGGAAGAAGGTACTGCAGGTGGAGGTGACTCCCACTGTCAGGAGGATCTCTCGCTCCGCTGTTACTGCAGCCTCAATTCGCAGGCTTCGCTGGAAGAGAGAAGGTAAGACGGCTTATCAGCTCCATGTATTCTTCCCTTTATTAGAAATTGATTTGATTCTCTTTTTCTTATTCTGCACTCTCATCTGTCCAAGGCATCATTTTAACTGTTTGATGATGTGGTTTTGTTGTGACGTGAATGTAATATTGTAGCATCTCTCTGTTTTTTATGGTTGTTCGTGTTGTTGTTGTTGTTGTTGTTTGTCTTTTGTGCTGCTGATTTTGTACTCTGCTGTAACACCAGACAGACGTTCCGCTGTCTAATGCTTTACGGTGGAATAAAACGCAAACAGCACTAAGGAGCATGTTTCCACCCTGTTGTGTCGAATCACAGATTGTTTTGACTTCTCGACCGAGGCCGAGTTCAACCTCTCCATCCATTCCGGTCTTCACGCATCCATGGAGCCGGCAGCCAATCCCGTGCGAGGAGGGAGGGGCATACTCACAGTCACACTTGAGGGTAGGCGGTCCGGGGGAAGGGGAGGGCTGAACCGACGATCGTAGCAGGGGGATTGTTTAAATTTTCTCCAATAACATTCTTGCCTTATTGGGTACCAAAGCTTCCCCAGACTCAGCCAGCTTTGCTTGGAACTAAACATTAATAAATCTGTCCATTCCGTCCCTGTAGTGTTTTGCCAGACTTGGGTAAGGTGGGGATAGATGTACGTGCATGATACCCCGGCATTCACCTAATCAACCTTTGACCTTAGGTGCTGCCTATTGGTCACTGACTGAGCATGCTCAGTGAGATAGAGTTCTGCTGCTAAGAACAGTTATTAACTTTTGTCGCTATGCTCTTCCTTGCTGTTGGTAGAAGTCATGTGGATCCACCTAAAAGACACCTGTGCTGAAAGACATCTGTGAAACCCTTTCATGCGGAAATTATTCAGAAATATATCCAGCTTCTTTGGATGATTTTTTTTTGTTGTTGTTAATACTTAAAATTGTATGTTGTATGCATTTCTAAATATCACTTATTAAAAAGTAAATGGATTGCCCACATGTAGGAATACCATGAGTACTTCCAGTGTGATCAAGCAAAGACAAATTGTTAATATTCAGACCTAATAAATATATTCTCATTTTGGAAAGGGTAAAATATCAGTAATGCTAAAACATAATACCATGGCTTAGTTTAAGCACTAATAGAATAATAAATTAAAGCCAATGAAACTCGTGATATTTGAACCTGATTAATTTTTAGCCTGTAGTAACATTCATAGTCGAGACATTTTTCTTAAGATTAACTGGTCACTAGTGGAGATTCAAGGGGATAAAACCTGAAGTTTAAATTGGTTTAAACTGGATTAAGTGGTGCACCTGATGAGAGGAGAATACTTGGTTTTGAGTGCAAGCTCAGCTAGTGAGGAAGAGTCTTGCTTTGCACATTCAGCTGTCCTGCCTCGTCTCTAAGCATGTGCATGCAGAGGCAGATGAAAACGGCAGATAGCCTGTTAAACCTGCAGAGGATTGAACCCTGTGAAATGGATAAGCCAGCGCTCTAGTCCATGCTCAGCTCCAGCATCGTTTAACCTCCTTGTCCACCAGCTGTGAGCCAAATATGCACCAGTTTGACTGAAAAATACAATATATGCATGTGGTCCATATGTGTTACATATGGTGGGGTCCAAAAGTCTGAGACCACACTGAAAAGCTGGGCTTTTTCATTTAAAATTGGAATTTTTTAATATTTAATATTCAAGATTCTGCACTATTTCTAGGTCTCTATGTAAGCAAAAGTGTGATATTGACCATGTTAACTGCTTTGTACAGAAGGTCAGATTTCCTCGTGTCTAATCTCTTCTATTGAAGCACATATTCAGACGACACTTTGATGGATTTAATGTAAAATGGATCGTAAGGTTTTGCACGATCTTGTGGAGTCCATGCCAGCTGGAGTGTACACTCATTAAAGCAGAAAGGGGACGTACCCAATACTGAGAAACTCATGTAAATATTATAAAGATTCTGCTTTTCACGTTGTCAGTAATATAATTTGTAATGAAAAAAGTTGTATTTGATTAGAAAAGAGTGAAAAATAGAAGCATTTTCACTAGTGCTCTCAGACTTTTGGACCCCACTGCATATGGAATAACACACAAGAGACTGTGCTGTTGGGAGTGTTTGGAGTGTGTTTTCCACATATGCCACACCGATTTGCCAACAATTACAATACTTTTTAATTCTTTAATGAATGACATTTTCTGCTTTTTAACTGTTTATGTTTACAGTTAATGTTATAGAATATCTGTGAGAAAAGTTAGTTCAAGTTATCGCTTACGCCAGAGTCCCTCACCAGCCTCCCTGTGTCTCGCTCTCTCTCGACGTTAAGGAGACAGAAAACACAGCTTGTCATTTTACCAAGTAACTGGAAAGCACAAACCCCTCTGTTTTGAAGATTGAAATTTACAAAGCACCATGACTGTTACGAAGCGCTGACACCTGAGACTCGTTCCATAAACGTCGTCTGACAGAAAGCTTCACGACATCAACGATTGTACATTGTACACTCCTTTTTTTTTCTTTTTTTTTTTTTTTTTTTATTATTATTATTTATTTATTTTTTTTATATATAAATCGTTTATTATTAAGATTAGGATTAGCGTCGACCATACAAGTCCCTGTGTATGAGCCGTTATGTGGTTCATTTTACAGCCGGAACAACTGTCTGAGCTTCTGTTAAACACCTTCAGACCAAACAGATTTGAGAATTCAACCGCACTGTGGGATAAATAAGGGGGGAAAAAATGAAAAGGCATTCTGTTATAGAAAAATAATCAACTTTGGGGTGATGTGATGTGGCCAGATGCAAAGCATAACAGTGCGCTCAAAGTGTTTTATTGTTATTATAGCAATCACAGTAATTATTTATATAATGATTATTTATAATAATAAAATAATATTTATTATAATGATTACATGATTACAATGATTTTTATTTATTAAAGAATTGTACATTTTATCCATTTCTAGTTGCACACAAACCAGTCAGTTCCGGTTACCACTTGCAATGTAGATCCTATAAGTCGTCAGCTTAATTTCTATAGCGCATTTAAAATACAGCAAGTCTGAACCAAAGTGTTGCACAGTACAGTCAAATCAGTATAAGATTAAGATTAAGAATAAAATTATAAAAACAACACAATTAAGAAATTGAGTAGATTAATAGGGAGACAGCAAATACAAAGACCATCAATAATAAGACAGAAACAGACAGATAGCCAGATGATGGAGACTCAGATTCCTTGGAGAATAAATATGTTTTCAAATTAGGTTTTAAAATGCCTGTTGTGTTGGATGACTTTATACACAATGGTAAAATATTCCACAATCTTGGAGTAGCCAGAGAAATTGCCCAGTCACCTTTGAACCTCCTCTATGAGCGTGGAATGACTAAAAGCTGCCGATTAGAATATCTTAAGGTTCTGGGGGTAGACAGGGGACAAAGAAGATTAGAGATATAGCTTAGTGCAGTGCCATGTAGAGCTTTAAAAGCAAACAATAAAACCTTAAATTCAATTCTGTATTGAACTGGTAGCCAATGGAAGGAGGTCGGGACAGAGGAGATGCTTTCTTTTCTCTTGGTACCATTTAATATAAACATCTTTCCTTACCAGCCTCTCTTTTCTCTCTCTCTCTCTCTCTTGAGGGAAGTTAATAAGACAAAAAATGCCGGTTGTCACAAAGTTTACTGAGAAAACGAAATGCCTTCCATCCAGAAAACTTTTATATCTGACTTATTTCTTACAAAGCGCTGTAACTGGAGACTCCTTCAAACATCTCGGCACAGAAAACTTCACCATATCAGCAATCGCACGTTTATAATATGTTTATGTGGAGCATCCGGCATTTAGAAAAAAATAACGTATTCAAGCGAGCACATTGATGTGGAAAATTAATCAGCTCCTTCTGACCAATCAGAATCAAGCATTCAACAACGCTGTGGTATGAAGTGCTATTATTCCTGTGCACGTACAGTACACTGAGCTTCTAGTCCTCAGTACAGTTTGTGTATAGCACGTTGAGTCGTGAGTCCTGAGCGATAGGGTCGGTTGCCATTCAGCTTTACGACGAGCCTCCCTGCGAACTACGAGAGTGACAGGAGAGCATGCATGCTGGTGGCTTCAACATCTGCATGTTTTCTGTCATTCTTCCTCATCGATCTTTCCTTATGCTTCCTTTTGAGTTCCTGTGATGAACAGAATCACGCAGAACTACATTTTGTCTGCCTGATCCTGCATGCATGCATTAATTTTATTTATTTATTTATTTTTAAATCTCTGTTGAATGCCTCACTCCACACCATGTCCGTTCTGTTCTCTTGTTTTCTCGTTCTAGCTGTCTGGATGGCCACTGAGTGGATGTCCATCATTACAGTACCAATTCAGCATCATGGTTTCTTGTCAATATCTTTTGTCTTAAGTGAATTATTTTCGTTCACAAGAGGTCGTTAGGTTCCTCAGGCATAGCATTAGCGCTTTTCAACTGAACTGATTTTGTCCAAAACCTCTGTAGTCTGAGGAGATGAGTGAAAAACAATTGCGTGTGCAAGAAGACTCCTTTGTCTCGAGTTTGTGTTGAATACACTCCTTGCATCGTGTATGATTAAAATGCCAAGGTATTGTATATAGTAATTGCAGTAGGACTCCAGACTGAACAGTATGACTATTCTCCTACTGCACTGATTTTTTTTTTTTTTTTTTTTTTTTTTTTAAACTCCACTCCAATTTCATTTAGCTCCAAGCACTCGTCATTTACTGAGAGCCCAGTGTTTTCTTTACTCACTCATACAAGCCCAGAGATTTTGATTAAACAGAGAGAGTTTTGTAGGTAAGCTGTTGCCATGGCTGATTTACAGAAGGGCAGTGACTCATATAAAGCATTACTAATAATGAAGAGTAACAGTAAGTCGCCTGTAGTCTATTTGTGATTCTGATTAAATACTGCAACTCCAGCTGATTTATCAAGAACAGTTTCACGTTTTATATGCACAGAGTGTGAGGTGGTCTTCCTTCCTTCCTTCTTTCCTTCCTTCCTTCCTTCTACCCCTGCCTCCTTCCTTGTTAAATACTTTGCTTCTTTCTTCCCCTCCCTCCCCGACTACTTTGCTTCCTTCCTTCCTTCCTGAATACTTTCCTTTATTCCTTCTGTCCTTCATTCTTCCCTTTCTTCCTTCCTGAATACTTTCCTCTCTTCCTTCCTAAATACTTTGCTTTGTTTCTTCCCTTCTTGCTTCCTTTCTTCCTTCCTTCTACCCCGTGCCTCCTTCCTTGTTGAATACTTTGCTTCCTTCCTCCCCTCCCTCCCTGACTATGTTGCTACCTTTCTTCCTTCCTGAATACTTTTTCTTCCATCCTTCCTCCATTCCTTCCTTCCTGCCTTCATTCATTCAATCATTCATTCTTTCTGTTCTTCCTTCCTTTCTAAATGCTTTGCTTTGTTTTTTCCTTCCTTCCTTCCTTCCTTCCTTCCTTCCTTCATTTGCTTAATTTTTCATTCATTTCTTCCGCCCTGACTACTTTGCTTCCTTTGTTGTTTCCAGAATGCTTTCCTTTCTTCCTTCCCACCTCACCTGACTACTTTGCTTCCTTCCTCAATACTCTGCTTCCTTCCATCCTTCCTTTCTTTCCTTTCTTTTCCATTCCATTCTGTTCCTTTCCTTGCTCGCTCTCTCTCTCTCTCTCTCTCTCTCTCTCTCAACTCAATCTTTCTCTCCCTCTTGATCTCTATTGACATTTATCTTATCACCTCCCCTCTCTCTCCCATTTCCTCTTCTCTCTCTCAGATGCTGATGGCATGAGCGGAGGTGAAGAGTCCTTCAACCTGAACGACCCTGATGAAGGGTTCTCCTCCGGAGCGTCTAACAGCAGCCAGCCGAGCACAGGCAGACCCGCGGGGAGTGGAGGAGGGCGGGCCAGCACGCAAAAGAGCTCCAAGAAGAGCAGCTCAAGTCGCACACACCGGGAAAAAGAGAGGGATATCTCAGCTGAGAAACATAAAGAGCCTCAGCACCCGCAGAGAGCTCAGTCTCCCCCACCTGCCATCACACTGGACACCATTGAACTGACCCCCATGAAGAAGACGCAGAGCCTGAGCCGGACCTGCAGCATGAACATCGGAGTGAGCGGAGAGCAAGAGGAAGGAGGAACAGACGGAGGACTCGGATCCGGAGGAGGAGCAGGAGGAGCGCACCGCCTTTCCAGCCTCAGTCTGAAAGAGGAACATCTGGTGCGGCCTGATGGGGGGAAAGACCTGCTGTCTCCTGGAGCTCCTCTTACCAAGCAGTCTCGCTCGCCCAGCTTCAACATGCAGATCATATCACAGGTGTAGCTCACACACCTGCACCAAAATCATCTCGTCTGCTTCCTGTTTCTCTCCGTCCATTTTTTTTTTTTGTAAAGCAGAATCCTGATCACTGGGGTGGGTCTGTCTCTCTTTCTCTCTCTCCCTCTTTTTCTGTGGGTTTTCTACCCATTTTATGCAAATCTGGATTGGCGCAAATGAGACCGCAGTAAAATATGGTTTATTTGGGCTGAGGTAGAAACGTTGGATAAAGAGAAGGCTGACCGTACAGTCACACTATACACTATACAGAATATTCAAAATGAACAATGTTTGATGGAAATTTGTAAGACAGTTGTCAAATATTTGGACGAAAACATAACCTTCTTTCTTTTCTATGTCTCTCCTCCTCTCTCTATGTATTTTCCTCAGACCAAATTAAGCATTCCACTTTTAACAGACCAAGACAGTGTGATGTTTTGGATTTGGATGTACCGCCTGATCTACACTGGTCAGGTCTCGGACGCATCTCCACTGTGTCGCCAATTTATCCACACCTGGCCAGAGGTTTGAAATAAAACTGACCAGTGGAGATGTGATGAACATACTGCCTCCTGAACGCTTAACAGAAACAACACAGGCTAGCCAAGTCATTTTCGGTAAAGAAGCATTATTATATGAACTTTAAACCTCAATGTTTCGGGGGTAAATACAGGCCAGTCCCCATTATAAAGCTATTACCTGTGTTTCGAGTTCAGCATTGAGTGTTTTCACCACTTTTGAGGCAGTGGAGATGGAGGTTGAGCTAATATGGCTCTAGCCAGTAGAGATCAGGCATATTATCTTATTTATTGTTATGGGACTTCAGAGATTAGTCTATATTTTTAAAAAGTAAGCAATAAATCTTAAGTTGTTCATCTGACACAAAGCAAGCATTGCAGTGTCTCAGTATGCATTCCTGCTGAACTCCTGGGTCCTGTGCAATTTCTATCAAGGTCTTATATTTATTATTATTATTATTATTATTATTAAAGTCATTAAAGTTAAAACTTAGATATTTAGTTATTTACATTTTTACGTTCCGTCCCAAAGACGGCTGTATTTATAATGTTAAATGTTTTCAATCTTTAAACAAAATCAAATTTCGTCTTTACCATTATGTGAGACCTTGATTTTGCTTTAAAAAAAAAAAAAAAATCAACATAATCTATTAATATATGGTTTGACCTGTATGATTTGAGGTTTTTTGTTTGGTTGATTTTTTTTTTTTGTTTGTTTGTTGTTTTTTTTTAATCAACCTGTTTAATCAAACACCGTATTTTGTTGACTTCTAGTTGTTTTAGAGTGGTCTGTCTCAAATACCAGAGGCCAAGATGTTTAAGAATGTTGTTGGTGTGATTCTGCTGACGATCTTAACCCAAGCAGGAGAATTATAATGTGTGGAGAAAAGAAAACGCTGCTGAGTTGAACGATATTTCATGTGTACTCAGAGAGAGCCCCGAACCTTTCTGGACTACCGCTGAATGGGCGAACATTTCTCACGACCTTCCTCGTCAAGAGATTTGTGAAGAAGCTTGAGAAGCGTGATTCTGATGTGCTGGTGTCAAACACACTTGGTAAAGCTGTAATATCCTGTATTACCCTCAGAAGTCTGTGTGTGTGTGTGTGTGTGTGTGTGTGTGTGTGTGTGTGTGTGTTTGTGTGTGTGTGTGTGTGTGTCAGGCAATCAAACAGGGATCCTTGATTCATTAGTTCTACCTCGTCTTCTATCCATCAGCCGTTCAAACACTGGACTCTCACGTTGTCTAGCTGTGTGCTGAAAAATCCCTGACAATGACTGAAGATTTATCCCAGAATGTTTAGTCATGGTTCTTCTGTCCAAAACCATTTCATTTCAAGGCCTGTTTTAATATGTTCATATTCATGTGATCTTTTGATGGTGCATTTAACAAGAAACTCCATCTAGTGGTCGAACCTGGTGACATTTTGTTCTTGCTTGGATAATCATAAGCGTGTAGGTGTCAGTCCTTTGTATGTGTTGTTTTTTTTCCCCCTGTTAGCCAGTCTGCATGCACTTCATGCTTCAGCTGTTTGATTTTAGATCTTCATTCACTGAGCAGAACTTCAGTTCAGTAATAGCTGTCACTGCAAATTTGGGTAATGTGAATGCTGGCTTTCATCCATCATGCTGTTTATTATAAATATTATATTATATAATATAATATAATATTATATAATTTTTTTTACTGTCTTTACTGCAGAAGGTTGGAAATTTTGGGAAATACAGTACAACCAACTAAATTCAGTTAAAAATATATAGATTGTGGGCATTTACATTCAAAAACAACTGCAAGATCTGAAGAGATTAGTCAGAACTTCTGCAGGAGCTGACAGGGTTGGTCAAACTGTCTGCGAGAGTGATGGGATTAGTCAAAATTTCTGCATTGGACAAAATTTCTGCAAGAGCAGGAGAGATTACTGTGGGAACAGACCGGGTTGATCAAACATTCTGCAGGAACGTGGGTTTCCGTGGGAGTGGGAAGAATCAATCAAACTTTCTTCAGGAGTGGACGAGATTGGTCGAACTTTCTGCAACAGCAGGAGGGACTACTATATGAGCAGGCGGGATTAGTCAAAGTTTCTGCAGGAGCAGACGAAAATTTTGTTATTTCAAAGTTTGAACTTTCTGCGGGAATGGGTAGGATTGGTCGGATTTTCTGTGGGAGTGGCAGGGATTAGTCAAACTTTCTGTGGGTGCAGGAGGGGTTAGTCAAACTTTCTGTGGGGCAGGTGGGATTAGTCAAACTCTCTCTGTGGGAGCAGGAGGGACTAGTCAAACTTTCTGCAGGATTGGACAGTATTGGTCAGGCTTTCTGAGGGCATGGACAGGACTGGTCAGACTTTCTGAAGGAGCAGACAGGATTGGTCAGACTTTCTGCAAGAGCAGACCGGATTGGTCAGACTTTCTGCAAGAGCAGACGGGATTGGTCAGACTTTCTGCAAGAGCAGACGGGATTGGTCAGACTTTCTGCAAGAGCAGACGGGATTGGTCAGACTTTCTGTGGGAGCGGGTGGGATTGGTCAGACTGTATGGAGAAGCAAGGATTGGGCAAGTTTTTGCCATGAGCAGACTGAGTTACTCAAACTTCACAGGAGAACAGGCGGAATTCATTAAGCTTTCTGAAGAAGCGGGCAGGATTAATAAAAGTTTCTGACGGTACAGGCAGGATTAGTCAGACATTTTGCTGTAGCAGGCGGGATTGTTTAAACTTGTTACAGGAGCAGGTGGGATTAGTCAGACTTTCTGCGGGAGAGGGCGAGATTGCTCAGAATTCATTTGGGAGTGGGATTTAAAAACCAGCCTCTGTGCACACTTCTACCAGTGAGACCTCACAATGCCTCTTCATCTCACCTCTTATCTGATGTGCCAACAGCCTCCTGAGAATGACTGCTTTCACAGTCCTTGTCTTATGTGGAATATTTTTTGACCATTTGCTTTGATAGCAGTCTTAGTTTAAATATGTAAGTTTGAGAAGATGTGGTGGATAAATGTATAACAGTGTCTTCTAAATCTATAATGTCACCCATGCTGAGATTTTTTTTTTTTTTTTTTTTTTTTTTTTTCTTCTTTCTGTGAAGATGTGTATGTACCTAACTATGGTATGTATGTGGTGTGGATCTACAGATGTGTGTTATCCCTGTAGGATTGTTTTTTTATTTTGTGTGTGCCAAGAGAGCACAGCCTGTTGCATCAGTCTGCCATGATCTTTAGATAGATTTATGGATTGTTAAGGTAGTGTGGTCGGTGTATGTGTATGGCAGAGCTTCTGGGCAAACAGTTGAGATGATCTATTACTCTACAGCCCTGATTTGTTTAAATCTACTTTCCCTAAATGAGCAGTATGGTAAAATTGACTTGACGAAGTTGTGTTAGGATGAGACTTGCTGTAATGTTTTATTATAAACTTTCTTAACCTCCTCTCTGTGAAGCGGAGGACTTGCCGGTCTGTGCACCTGCTGTACAGTTTGTTCTAATCCGAGTGGTTCACCTCCCTGTACTGTACATTGTGCTGTGTTTCACTGCTCTCACCCATTTATCCTCATGAAGGCTTTCTTATCGGATTGAATGAGGTGAACAGTGGAAAATCCAGGTCTATAGTTGGAACACTAGAACACAATATGAGACCTCTTTCAGGAAAAAAAGGTACTAAACTGTACTTCTGCTTGTCACTGGGATGGTATCCTCAAGGGCACATGTATCTGTATCTACCATTTTGTCTTTCACTTAAAAAGTGAATGTACTTTTAAAACTTGTGTTGAGTAATTGGACCTTAAGGAGCATTGCTGTACCTTTTCAAATGTGCACTGTATTCACTCTTGAAGCTCCAGGCGAAAGATATACTGTATATGAACGATACAAATGGTGTATCCTTGATGGTTCTACAGTTGGTACAGTTTAGTATTTTTGTTTTTCTGACCGTGTGGACAGCAGCTGTCAGCTTTGATTTTAGAATTTTTTAATTTTTTTTTTGTCTTTCTGTGTCAATAGTTACAGGAACAGTTTGGCCAAAAATGAAATGTACACTTTTCACCTTTACCTCAAATGTACTTGATCATCCAAGGCATGTTTGGTGTTTGAGGTTTGCACATAGTGTACTCAACTTAAAAGGCTTTGGGGAAGTGGTGGCACAATGCTCAAAGCTTCGGGCTACTGAACAGAAGGTTGCGAGTTCAAATCCCAACACCGACAAGCTCCCGCAGTCGGGTTCTTGAGCAAGACCTTTAACCATTAATTGCTCAGATTGTAAATCAGCTAATGAGAAAATGTCTGGCTCAGTAATAACATTTATGCATAAACAACTTCACAGAGAAAATATACACATGTAGTTGGAACTGCATTATCTTGAAAATCATTGTTTTTAAACATTAGGCCACACCTCCTACCTGAGTCTGATGCTCAGAGTGATATCAACTATAACTTTGCTGAGGGGGGTAAAAAAGAGATTCTGGTTTCAATTTGGCCATTCTTATTTTTGTTTGTTATTCAACATCATTTTGTCCATTTTTAGTTCAGTTTAACGATGCACGTATATGATAATTCATTCTTTTTATTTTATTATTATTTTTTTTTTTTTTTTTGCACAATACTATGTATCTTCAGCCACCAAACTCCTTGGCTCAGTAACTACAATTTTGGTAATTGGGACATTGTGCCAGTTTTCATTTTTGGTGCTTGTTGATTTTAACATGGATGTGTACTATCAGTGTCCCTTCTCCCGTTCTCACTCAGACCAAACCGCTAACAGAGAGATGTGTGTTTAGTCCACCATCTTTGTCTCTTGGTGATTGGATTGCATGTGATGAGTGTAGGCCTTCTTTTCATACGATGCACTTTATCCAGTCTTTGGTGTTGTCGGTGACTGACAATAGATGTATATTTGTGTGTGTGTGTGTGTGTGTGTGTGTGTGGGTGGGTGTGGGTGTGTGTGTGTGTGTTTATGAGAAAATGTGTGCATGTGAAACAGAACGGAAGTGAATGCCAACTCCTACTACAGATTACTCTAGCTACTATTACAGCGGAACACACACCGTTCCTCACAATCCAAATACTCTCTGTTTGGTGTTCTTCTTCAGGTGTTCTTCCTTCTTCTCTACACCCAACAGTTGGTCGTTTCCACTGTTTATATTTCAAATGGATTCTATGCAATTTGAGGTTGTTGGGTGTTTTTTTTTTTTTTTTTTTTTTTTTTTTTTTTTTTTTTTTGTGGGTTTTTATTTTTTTTTGTTTGTTTTTTTCAAATCTCTGGGTAGCTGGTAGGTTTTAGCTGGAATGCATGTGCGAGTTCCTCCTCAGGTTCTTCAGCGAGGAACCGCATTAGAGTTGCTGCTTTTCTAAGCGAATAATCTCCTGATTTTAGGGTAAGAGGTAATAGGTGTGTGCGCGCGCGTGTGTGTGTGTGTGTGTGTGTGTGTGTGTGTGTGTGTCCGTGTGAGCGTGTGTGCATTTGTGCACGTGTGTGTGTCTATAAAAAATTTTAAAAAATTTTAAAAATCAATGAATAAAAGTTACTAAGTCAGTCGGACCTTGTTGAGCTTGCAGGTTTCTTTAACATGAGCCGTGCATGTGATCTTCAGGAGCCTGAAACAGAGGCATGGTGTTATGTAGGTTTATGAAATGAGTAGTTACGTTGTACAAAAGGATTCCAACCGAAAGATGTAAAGCAGAGCTGTAACAAAGCAATCTCCGAAGTGAAATACTGTACCATTGATGTAAATGGAAAGATTATTTTAAATGCTTGTAAATAAAACTGTACAAAAAGAGTGAAAGTGAGAAGATGTTCTCACTGAATATCAGTCAGCGATGCAGGAAAATATGGATCTGTATATTGGTGAATAAATCTTGTGCTGTAACAGATTTGTCCCTCTGATCTTTATTTAGTCTTGAGATATGTATACAAACCTGTGTGACTCCAAGGTCATCGTTTTTTTTTGTTTTTTTATTTGTTTGTTCGTGTTTTTTTTAATTCTGCTCTGTAATTCTATCACTTATATTAAAGCATAAAAACACACATGACCTTAACACTTAAAATCTACTATAATCATTACTATTGTGTTTTTAGCAAAAATTCTCATTGTCATCTATATAATCTTGCTAATTTCTTCATTTCGAGCTGTTTACATTTTAAGTTTTTACATCTTAAATCCAAGACCAAGGCATGTCTGAATTTGTTCCTAATTTACAATATAGTGCACTAAATTTTTGTCATTGCACATCCAACAATTCTTTAAATCTTGCTCGTCACAGCCGCATTTTTTCTTATGCACGGTTAAAAGTGGGCAGAAGGTGTAGGATGTTGAACATGTTTGACGAGCAAATGTGTGCAAATGTTCCCACCCACTAGTCTTCGAGCTGCAGCGTTCTCCTACTCAGCCTTTAGGATGATTACATTTGGCTTTTATTTTGAAATGCCAGTGAACCTTCAAGGTTGTATCAGCTTCACAGAGGGGAAATTCCTGGACAAGAACGCAGACACTATTTAATAATTTATAACATGCACAGAGTGCAGTTCTTCATCAAGTATGGTTGAGTCCTGGCCCCAGAATAGATAATTCATCTGAATCTATTCAGACCCTTTTTTGTGGCTTAATAAAAACTGAAATTATCAAGCCCTTGGTAGTGGCCTATTGATAGGGTTTTTTTTTTTCTTTGTTTGTTTTTTAATTAAATAATGGAGGTATGTATGTACAACCCCAATTCCGAAAAAGTTGGGACTGTATAGAAAATTTTAAAAAAAAAACACACAAAAAGAGTCATTTGAAAATTCAGTTCACCCTGTACTATATTGAAAACACATTGTTAACTGACTATTTGATGTTTTTTCTTTGTGAATTTAATTTATTTTTGAAAATATACACTCATTTC
Organism: Cranoglanis bouderius; assembly: GCA_023630585.1. Taxonomy (NCBI): domain Eukaryota; kingdom Metazoa; phylum Chordata; class Actinopteri; order Siluriformes; family Cranoglanididae; genus Cranoglanis; species Cranoglanis bouderius. The sequence continues at coordinate 9,371,933 of CM042535.1, forward strand.
AAATCTGATGACTGCAACACACTCCAAAAAAGTTGGGACAGTCGACTGTTTGCCACTGTGTAACATCACCTTTTCTTTTAATAACACTTATTAAGCGTTTGGGCACTGAAGACACCAGTTGGTTAAGTTTAGCAAGCGGAATTTTCCCCCATTCATCCATTACGCATTTCTTCAGCTGCGCTTCGTTGCCTTATTCTGCACTTCATAATGTTCCACACATTCTCAGTCGGAGACAGGTCAGGACTGCAGGCAGGCCATGCTAGCACCCGCACTCTCTGCTTACGCAACCATCCGGGCTGAATGTGGTTTGGCGTTGTCCTGCTCTGGATGGCAGCATATGTTACTCCAAAATGTGTGCATATCTTTCTGCATTAATGGGGCCCTCATAGATGTGCAAGTTACCCATGGGTACTGACACACCCCCATACCATGACAGACCTTGTCTTTATGTTTTTTTCTTTAAATGATTGTGCATTTACAAATCTGTCCTCTTTGTTTTTATTAGCATTTTTCCATACTGTCCCAACTTTTTTGGAATTGGGGTTGTATAATGAATTTTATACTGCTACTTACTGTTACATTCATTCACTGTTACTCATGTTGTCATTTGTGGATGATTCACATTAGTAGACCAATTACATCAGCTTCAGAAAAGTGCATTCTGATATACACACACACACACACACACACACACACACCCACACACACACACACACACACACACACCCCGATCAGCCATAAAAGGGATAATCTTGTTACAGTGGCACCTGCCGTGTATTCTCGAATCTCATCAGGCCTTATAGGAGAAGACTCGGAGTTGTTATCTTGGCAAAGGGAATTGACTTTGTATCACAAAGTATTGACTAAAAGGGTGCCAATAATTGTTGCACACCTATATTTAACAATATTTTTAATATATATAAACCTGTGTTGTGTTTGCAATTGTATGATATCCATGAGAGCAGAGAATTTTTATGAATTTTTTTGAACAAAAAGTTAAACAAAGAATTTTTCACAGTCTTCTTTGCTCATATTTACCAAGGGTGCCAATATTATTGGAGGGCACTGTACATACTAGGGGTGGGAATCTTTAGGCACTTCACGATCCGATTCCAAAACGATCCTTGATATACATTTTTTCCCTAATTAATTCTTCTACTGTGCAAATACATCAACTTTACATTTTAACCAAAATTGGAGTTTCTATACTTTTTGTTTATAGTTGGAATCTCTGTATAACGGTCACTTATAAGGATTACGGTACGTGTGGGTAGGGGTGTTCGATTCCGGGTTTTGTGGAGTCGACTCCGACTCCCGACTCTTAATGTTAGAGTCGGCGGAGTCGACTCCTCAACTCCATTTACTTTTAATCAAAATAGGGTCAGGATTAAAAATATAAGATAGCAGTTCTTATAAAGAAAATACAGTTGCCTAATTTTGAAGACAGAGAAGTGGAACATCCTCTTGAAATGTTTAATAAAAAGAAAAGGTGTAACAGTTCCTCAACACATGAAAAATCAAGAGACACACCTGAGCCTGTAACATACACATTTTTGCACTGGCATTGCAGTTGAATGCAACACGTATTAAACAGTTTTATTAAACACTGTTGTTGCGTTTCGTAAATACATCGAATTCCATTATTTTTTATTTATTTATTTATTTTACAGTCTTAGTCTCATTTCTCATATACATATCAAAAAAGACAGATTCCTGTCCTGGAGTCGATTCCTGTCCTGGAGTTGAATCCGACACTAGGGCTATTGAGAGTCGAGGAATCGACTCTTTTGGAGTCGACTCCCCATCACTACTTATGGGGGAGAGATACAACTGTGCATGTGAGAGAATGCAGAGAGATGGGGAGTGTGAGGAGAGAGCTGCTCTCCGTTTATATTTCTTTTTGTTCCCTTTTATTTTGGGACTGAGTTGGTTGATAAACGCTTCCCCGCTCGTCTTCATGTATGTGGAGGAAGAAGCACTATGATGATGAAGAATTCGCCAGCATACGTACGTGCGTCTGTCAATGTTTATTTTTTTCTGTTTCTGGCGTGCAATGTAACGGAAGTTGGATATTACAGGTTTCTCAAAGAGGGAAAAAAATAGACATAACTCGCTTAAAGGAGTCACGAGGCAAACAGGAATTAGCATTTCATCCCGTATTTAATGAAATGTCCAGAAAAAAAACGCTACCTCCTCCACATGCATGAAGACGAGCGGGGAAGCGTTTATCAACCAACTCAGTCACAAAATAAAAGAGAACAAAAAGGAATATAAGAGGATATCTCCTCACACTCCCCATCTCTTTGCTGTCTCTCCCCCTGTCCTAAATGGCGCACTTCAAGTGGACTTGTGGTCTTGTGGCCTTCAGTTGCACGTGCGTGCGAAGTCTACGAGTCCGTAGTGTGTCCCAGTTGTGATTTTAGCACTCGTGAGGGTTCAAAACTCCTGCTCTGCTTTATGATTGGTCTGTCGTAAGGACTGTTGGGTAGCAGACCGCTGTGAGCCTGCTGCAGTGCGGGCTTCGATGAAGACCGCATCAAAGGTGCAAAGGGGGCTCTCGCGAGATCCCTCACAAGCGCTAAAATCACAAATGGGACACACTACGGACTCGTAGATTTCGCGTGCACGCGCAACTGAAGGCCACGAGGCCGCAAGTCCACTTGAAGTGCCCAATTTGGGACAGGGGGTATTAATATCACCATCACCCTTGTTGACTCGCGCCTTAGCACCCCATAGATCTGCATTGGCTGACGTCACCAAAGTGTGGACTCGGAGGAGGGCCACAAGGGCAGAGTGTGCTTTTTGGGACAGGGGGTCTCTGTGCTCTCTCACCTGCGCTCTCACATGTGCAGTTGTATCTCTCCCCCATAAGTACTGTAATCCTTATAAGTGACCGTTACAGCGCACAGTCGTGATTTGAATTGAACGATTCTGAATTTTTGAGATTTAACTGGAATTATGTCAAGAATCTACACAAAATAGCTCATGATATTGAAGTTGGAATGAATAACACAAAATAGGTTGTAAAATAATTTACAAATATTCACCCTGTTTCTGTTAGTGAGTTCTTTATGAAAGACAATTTTCTAGCTTGCAAATGAGACCATTTTAATCATTTTCTAAATAGCTGAGATTATGGCCTTGAGTTAATTGTTTGATTTTGGCCCCTAGTGGAATAACAGAGACTAGCCCCTTTTTTTTTTTTTTTTTTTTTTTTTTTTTTAATCTTTTGATTGAATTACAGTCCACAAGACGATTTTATTAAAACACAGATTCTAACTCAATTTGGTAGGCAGGATTAGAACCTTCATTGGGCTTATCCTGGTCCATAAGCCTTACATTTGTCACTCTGGTGTATGCATTTTTATATAGTTTCGATTAGCTTTTGCATTGAATCTTTAGTCAACGAACTTAGCTTAGCTTTTTTATTTGAATCTATAGTGTGGCACAACAGTCTGAAAATGAAAACTGAGTTCATGTGTTATAAAGTCCCAGTGAAGTAGTTTTCCACATGCCATTAACACATTTGCTTTTCTCCAGAAGGCTTAAGAATCTGTTGAAGGGGTTTACACCTTATCTTAACCAATTAAGTAAATGCTTATGTCCATTAATTGCATGTTGCACTGGCCAGTAACAGGTTAGAAAAAGCTGTCCAGCATTTTTTGCATCATCCAACCTAAAGCTGAAGTTTCACCAAGGGGTATGTGTAGTAATGGCTTTCTAGATATCCTGGTAATTGTGGTATAAAGATGTTAATGAGTGTCATTATTGGAAAGGCAATAAGAGAATCTGCTTCCCTACATACAAGTAGAATTACTTCTTATGGGTTTGTTTTTTCAGCTTAAAATTCAGAATTTAAGCTATGTCTGAGTTTTATTTCTCTCTGCTCCATTAGAGCGTGTCCAGGGTTTGAGGATTGTGGTTTTGTGTGGGTTTAGAGACAAGGAGCCTTGTTTGCTTAAAATAGCCTAATTATACGAGGCTCCAGTCCAACCTGGCAGCACTGCTCTGGATGCATACAGTCATCACTTGACAAATGTCATCCTATATCATGTACATTTCTGCCTGATGTCATGGTACGACACAGAAGTGTGATGTGGAGCTCAGTCCAGCAGAGGGCAGCATCCTGACATTTTGCACCAACTGCTGCGGCACCCTGGCATAGAGGCTTCCTGTGCACCCCATGTTGTAAGTGCAATTAATGACCTTCATCTGCATTGTTTCTACCATTCTTTTCATGTTCCATGTTGAGTAACATGTCCATGTTCTTACTTCATCATTTTTGAAGTGTAGGTCCTCTGTGTGGCTTGGTCATTTCATGTCGGAACTCTCTCCCTCTGTATGAACTGATATGTATTGTAAAGTCTTGTAGTTTCTCTCCTCTTGTCCTCCTCCCTCTCTCTCTCTCTCTCTCTCTCTCTCTCTCTCTCTCTCTCTCTGTCAGGCCTGAAAACCATCCTCATATCTTTCATTCTTGGCCTGAGAATAATACTGTTTCTATGACAACAGGCCCTACTGCATCCCAGCTTTGGTATCGGAGAAAGTGAGGGGGTGGGGGACTCAGAGATGGCATGACATTTGGATTGCAATGGATCCATATCGGTCTTTTCAGTTGTGAGCTTACAATATCAGAAACCTTCTCCAAAAACTGCATTGGTGGTCTAAATGTCTTGCAACTTGGTTGTTCACTCCAATTTTAGATTTCATTATATCATTATATTCATTATATCTACGTAGGTACACTCACGAAACAGAGTGTTAGGAACACCTGTACACCTACTCATTCATGCAATTATCTAATCAGCCATTCGTGTGGCATAAAATCATGCAGACATGGGCCAGCAGCTTCGGGTAATGTTCACATCAACCATTAGAATGGGGAAAAAATGTGATCTCATGTCATGTCATGATTGTTGTTGCCAGATGGGCTGTTTGAGTATTTCTATATCTGCTGATCTCCTGGGATTTTCATTCACAACAGTCAACGGAGAATGGCCAGACTGGTTTGAACTGACAGAAAGGATACAGTAACTCAGATAACCACTCTGTACCACTGTGGTGAGCAGAAAAGCATCTCAGAATACACAACACGTCGAACCTTAGTTGTTCAGCAGAAGACCACATCAGGTTCCACTTCTGTCAGCCAAGAACAGAAAGCTGAGGCTGTAGTGGGCATGGGTTCACCAAAACTGGCAGCTTAAGACTGGAAAAACGTAGCCTGGCCTGATGAATCTCGATTTCTGCTGAGGGACACAGATGGTAGGGTCAGAATTTGGTGCCAAAAACATGAATCCATGGACCCAACCTGCCTTGTGTCAACAGTCTAGGCTGGTGGAGATAGTGTAACGGTGTGGGGAATGTTTCCTTGGCACACTTTGGGCCTGTTTATTAACAATCATTGATTGATCAATTTTTTTTGAAGAAGAGATTATATTATCTCAATGGAACCTTTCCGGTTAAATAAAGGATATTATAATAATAATAATAATAATAATAATAATTATTATTATTATTATTATTATTATTATTATTATTATTATTATTATTATTGCTTGAATGCCACAGCCTATTTGAGTATTACTGCTGACCATGTGCATCCCTTCATGGCCACAATTTACCCATATTCCAATGGCTACTTCCAGCATGATAATGCATCATGTCACAAAGTAAAAGTCGTCTCAAACTGGTTTCATGAACATAACAACGAGTTCAATGTTCTTCAGTGGCCTTCACAGTCACCGGAGCTGAATTCAATAGAACACCTTTGGGATGAGGTAGAACAGGAGATTGGCAGTATGAAAGTGCACCTGAAAAATCTGCAGGAACTGCGTGATACAATCATGTCAACATGGACCAGAATCTCAAAGGAATGTTTCCAACATCTTCGGGAATCCATGCCACGAAGAATTGAGGCTGTTTTGAGAGCAAAGGAAGGCCCTACCTAGTATTAGTGGTCTTAGAAAGTGTACATTGTGTGTGGATATCAACGTGATCAATCTGACCACATCATCTGGAGAGGTTGCTTCATCACCACATACCATAGTCTTACTACAGGTTACACAGTAGTTCCTCATGGGACAGTTTTTGGTCAACTCTTGTCCCACACAAGGCAGGAACATAACTAGCTATGAGAACAGACCTCAGTAGTTTCAGGTGTTTTTTTAGCCTCCAGTTGCCAAATTCAATATGGAAACAGTGATGTTGTGTTAATGCAGTGGCATATGCATAAAAACTATGCATAAAAACTTAAAAATAAAATTCTTGTTGAGAAATTTTGCAACAGACATCTGACATAGATATGTTGTAAATGTTTACATATGCTGTAAATGTAATGAAATGGGACATATTTCTGCAATCTGCAATTCCCTGGGCAGGAATACATCCTGGCTGGGAACCAATCCATCACATGGCAGCGTGCACACACTCTCAATCTCTCTTAGGGGCAATTTATTTTTAGAGTAGCCAGTCCACTTACTGGCATGTTTTTTTGAGGTGGGAGGAAACCACAGAACCAAGAGGATACAGATATCATTTACCATGTAAATCCCCCACTGAAATCTCAAATTAAAAACTTTTGTCACTGAAATCCAGGCTTTAAAGGCTCTGCACCACAATATCTTTGTGTTTCGTTTTGGGACTACACACAGACACCAGCTTGGGTCTTCAACTTTAAGGCCCCATCCTTATCTGAGCTCTGAAAATGCTTGTAAAGTTCTTGCTGCTTCAGTGTCACGGCCCCATCCATGCCTCCATTCTTTTTACAACTCTCTAAAGACCTCCCCCTCCATGTACTATCTAGGATAACACTGTCTTATTTATGAACATTTCTTGACTGTTTTTTTTTTTATTGATTGTTAAATGTTCTGCACATATATAGTGCCTATTAACCTTAGTGGTTCTACAAAGCTCTTTACACTGTTTTTCAATCACCCATTCACAAGCACACTCACACACCAATGGCAGTAGAGCCTGCCATCAAGAGCAACTTGGGGTTCAATGTCTTGTCCAAGGGCACTTCACATGTGGAGCGGGGCCAGGGATTGAACCACCAGCCCTGCAATTAATGGACAACCCGCTCTACCACCTGAGCCACAGCTACCCAGATTGCTCTTTATATTACTTCTTTGTTATTTATTGTTAAGGCACTGGGGTTTCATTTGTCAGTTTTAGTTACCTACTAGATCACTCTACCAGGTTCCTGAATGACTGCAACTTTACAAAGATTTGTTTTTACCCCTTTCTATCACCACATTCAGCCTATGAAGTCCTTGGTAATGAGCTGAGGCATGGACTTTGGTGTGTTAAATTATATAAAAAGCTAAACTCTGATGTCTCGTGGCTTTGCAGGACTGGAACCTGCTCTAGCCATTAGCATCTAGTCTTTCACATTTTACATTTTAAAGATTCTCCAAGTACTTTGTACCATTGTATGTTTTTTGTAAATTGCTCTGAATATAAGCTAAATGAGTCTGCCAAATAAATGAAGTGTGGTAAATTTATATTCTTAGGATTAAGCATAGTCCCTGTAGGGCTGAGCAGGTGCTGGAAAAGTTGCATGTGTCAGAGAAGAAATGTACATATAAAAAGAAAGAGAGTATATTTAAAAATAAATAAATAAAATAAATAAATAAATAAATAAATAAATAAATAAATAAATATATGCTAATTTGTCATTTTAAATAGTGATAGGATGTTAAAGGTTGGGAAAAATCATCAACTGGCATGAGCACTAGCACTTGAAAATCTGAATGAATATACAGTATTTACATTGTACACACACACACACACACACACACACACACACACAAACAAGTTATTTCACAGAGGTGTGACTGATCATTCACCAATTAAATAATGAGAGGCTGACCATTTTCTGCTGTAAGCCCTGATTTTCCAAAATATAAATGCACTAAAACATGTTATATTGCTGAACGTAACTTTATTTGTATGATGTATTTTGATGCATTGTATGTGGTTAAAAGTCTCTAAACCTATGGCTCTCTGAGGAAGTAGCTCAAGTGTTTACTCAGAATGTGAGAGGTAGCTGGACTTATGCCTGCATTCTGTGCTGTGGTTATTCAGCATTTAAGGTTATGAGCTAGTGATCAAGAGATTGAGTTCAAATCTCAGAATCAGAGGATAACCAGAACACCACTGTTGGGACTGTTTGAGCAAAGCATTTAACCCTCAGCTGCTCAGTTGTGTGTTTAAACTTGCATTCAGAGTCCAGCAGATGGCAGTCTATGTTATGCAAGAGCAGATTCGTATATAGTTATTCTTAGCCATTTTGTTCCCTTAGGTACATTCTGTCATTATACCTTGGACTGACTTTTGTTATCTTAAGCATCACTGCTGTATATAAATAAATCTTCTATTTTTTTCCTAAGCAAGTTATTTTTTTTCTTTCTATACCGCCATGTAGGTTTGAAAAGTGTACTTTTCTACTACCTGAGTTTGAATTGTAATAGATTATAAAACAAAAATCCCTGGGGGAAAATGTAGAAAAAAGGTCCTCATCTTCAACACTATCTGCTAGTAAAACAATGGGCTTCGACTCCAGGAGCTATCTTTGACATGAATCAGAGCACTTTCCTATCCCCTCCCACTTTTAGGCACTGTGTCACACTCTCTTGGGCTTACGATTGGCCACAAGTGCCAAAGGACAGCCCAGGGGCAAAAGAAGTTGGGCTGAAGTGTCTGGACTGTCTAAAAATTGTGACCTATCAGAGTGCAGCTGTCAGAGGGAAGCTTAGTGGGGCTGCTTTGTCACCTCGGCATGGGGCCTTACTGCTGAGAGAGGGAGCTCTGAGAAAGACTCCTAGGGTAAAGGAAGGAATATAGTGGGCTGTGGACTCGGTAGAACTAGCTGCCTTTAGACTGGGAACCCAGAAAATCACCAGAAGGCCACTCCAAAGAACCAAGCAACCACTTTCATCGCTATGGCTGAAAGGGAGTCCAAACTTCCAAAAGAGTATTCTGGAAGCTGCTAAAGCAACATGATCCTGTAGGACTCGTTCTAAAAATATCCACCATCAGGAATACATGGACTTGCACTGGCTGTCTAATTGATCAAAGATTAAACTTTTTTTTCTGCTTTTCAAATTGAACTTGTTTAAGGATGCGCAAAACATATTCTAAAAGTTGTGTTTGCCGTCTAAATATAATTCCTGAATTCATTGACTAACCTTCACTTGCCTGATGGCTTCCTAGAAAATGTTTCTATGTTTAACAGTTTTGTCAGTTTCACATGCTGCTCAAGGCTCTTTGAATATCTAAGGAGACATTTAGAATCTCAGAGTTGCTGTCAACAAGCTGGCATTGGCAAAGCCTTAATTGGACTTCCTTCTGGAATGCATTTTCAAGTTATGAAATGGACGAGTGAAACTTTTCAAGTGAGTGAGAGAGTCTAGTTTTAGTGTAAAGCCAAACTGTTAATCCAATCAAACTATTCCAGTTTACAAAGAAAGTTTTATACCTCTCTTCTGAGTCATGCGAAAGGCTGAGGTGCGGATGTCCCTGAAAAAGGGTGCGGAAGATGGATCTGGGGGAATTGCGCCTCCAAGCCCACGGATACCCTCCAAACGGGCTAAAGTCAACCCTGATCAGATGGTGCCTGACCCAAGCTCCATCTATCCCACTCCAACACCACCTGTCTTCATCCGAAAAATGAGGAATGCTGCCGTAGGTACAGGCTGTGACATCCGTCTGAAAGTAGCTGTGGCAGGAGATCCACAGCCCTCTCTCTACTGGTACCACAACGATGACCTCCTCAACATGGATAACCAGGAGTATGGAGGACTGTGGATACGTGACTGCAAGCCCACTGATGCAGGACTCTACACCTGTATTGCTTCCAGCTACCTGGGGGAGGCCAGGAGCAGTGCTGTCCTTGCTGTCTTGGATCTGGGAGAAGGTAACCAGGGATAAACTTCAAGCGTTATAACTTAGTTAGTTATTGCAAATGCAACCTGTATCCCACTACCAGGCATTGTGTCTCTCTTAGGCTTGTTGGTCTTTTCAAAAATATCATTAATGTCCTCTCCCTTTTGATTAGGAAAAGTTCCTTTTCCTAATCAAATTTTATTACGAAACCTAATAATCTTGCAAGGATTTCCCCTGCAGGAGTTCACTCTGCTGTTTAATGAGGCTAGTGCTGTTTAATTGTCACATATTGAGCTGGGAAAGGGGAAAGGGAAAGGTTTGTATTCTCACTATAATACCACAGAATACTAATGATTTGGTGCAAATGAGATAATTAGCCTAATGGGCAACTAGTCCCCTCACATGTCTCTTTCACAAAATGGTGGATCATCAGTGAAGTAAAATGGAGTTGCCAGTATCTTCAGTTTCTATTCGCCATGAGTCTGTGAGCAGTTATCTTCTTCAGGGATGGTTTGGTGATGGTGTGGAGAAGGGAGAGTGACGGTGGCAGCTGGGGAGGTGACTCAAACTGCTCCCTGTCCCAAAGTGGAGCTGTGAATTACAATATGTTACATATTCAAGAGTAGTGCACTATGTATTGTAAAGCTGAAATAATCAGATACATGATGCTGAAAAGCCTCATGCATATTTATTACTGGCCTCCATGGATTGGTGAATATGTGCCACTGCTGGTTTAACATGTAAATCAACAGACAGTGCTGCAGGGATTCCAAAGCAGATCTGAAATGCTGGTCAATGGTTAACTATTTCCTAAGGGGATAAAGCATGTAATGTTTTGAAAATAGCTTTCAGCAGGGTATTCCTATCTTTCTACTGACTATTTGTTATTTGTGATCCAGTGAATGGTGTTTTGGCTGAATTGCCATTGTACGTGTTGCTTGTCCTTGCTGGTTGGAGAGTTGTACCTTTGGCTGTTCCACTCTTTGCTGGTAGAATTACTATCACTGTTACCCTTATCTTGACTGTCAAGCTGTCAGAAAAAGCGCCATGATTTACAGGTTGCTCCGGGGCCAGGTCTATCAGTTCCAGTCCTAAATGAGAATATGCCTTTGATTTTGCTCTGGTTAACCTTTCACATTTATGTGCACTAATTTTGCAGGTTTTATCAAATTGACTTACAAGTGAGGCAGACCCAGGGCTCAGTTTGAGGGGAAACATAATGGTGTGACTTGTTAAAGAAATAATAACAAAAACTATCCTCTTTGTAAAGCTGCCAACCCAGTTTTCCTCTCTATTTCTATTACTGATAGCAAAAAATGGCAAAGCAAAAACTACAAGGTCTGGTAAACAGTTATTAAATGAACCAGTGTTAAAGCTACAGCATTTAAGAGTTAGAAACGTGTCCCTTTCTGGTAAATGCTCTCAAAAATACTATTGTGAGCTACATTCAGAAGAACTTTTTCTAATGTAATTTGTGCTATGCTCTTCCTCCACCTCACAGATTAATCTTACATCTATTGAATGCACACTTTCAATTCTAATTCAAGGCTGTGTGCTACATCAATTAATGCAGACTAAATAGTATGCCTAAATGCTAATGACACCAGTGGTATAGTGGTGTAGTACGGTGGTATGAAGTTTGGGATACAGCCCAAGTATTTGGCCTCATGTTTGCTAAGTATTACAGAAGTGTTATGAGATAAAAATAACTTTATTGTGCACATCAATGTCACTGCCATAGTTATAGTGTGCCGGATAAAGCAAACCCTCTCAACAAAAGCTTGCTTTCTTTAACTACTGTCTACTGGGTATCTCTTACTGTGACTGCCTATGCATCACTGATGCTCTGGTATAACTGTGCTCATTCAGTATCATAAACAGTACATAGCTAACAATTCTTGTGAACAAATTTGTCACCTAACATTATTTAGCTATGTAAAAGATAAATTCTGGTTGAAGGGGAAAAGGTTGTCCGCTGTAATCTCACAGCGTCATGCACAGGGCCAGACCACGGGTTAAATGCAAAAGCTTTCCCCAAAGGTGTATGTATCTCTGGGACTGATAACAGAAAAAAAAAATAAAAAATCCTAGCTAAAATATAGTGTAGATAACAAAACTAATATGCTTGGTCATTTCCCATGCTTTTTTTAACCTAATATGTGTTGTCTGAGTACTTTGTTACCTAATCTGTGTTTTTTATTATCTAATCTATATACTTTCTTGTCCAGCCTATGAAAAACATGTGGCAAGAACCAGATAGTGTTAGCGCACTAGCTCAAAAGCTCACCAGAGGATAAAAAGACAGATCATGCAGAGGGCTCAAGCAAAGCTCTCAAACAACTCAATGTCATCCAATATACCAGAGTTGAAAATACAAAAATACAGAGAAACTCATCACCACCTCCTGTTAGTCACTCGACAGCTATCAAGAGCTCTCTAGCTAAACAATTTCTAAACCGCGTTACAATATGAACTCTATCGATCACTGGCTTCCCACCAAATTAGAGAACATATAAAGACCTTGATAGTTAATGAAAGGGGTAAAAATCCATCAGTTTGTAAACCTTTTTCCTATTATAGTATAATATTTGACTTTACACTGTTGCTCCCATTTGTTTATATTTCACACACTCTCTCTCATATTTTCTCTCTCTCTCTCTCTCTCTCTCTCTCTCTCTGTCTCCTGCCAGTCACTAATGTAGTCAGAGTTCTTTCATGCCTAAATTTGGGACATAGAATATTGATCTATCTGAGTTCACATATGGTACACCTGTAAGTTGGTTGTAAGTAACTACCTAACTGCCGTTTTTTTTTTTTTTTTTTTTTTTTTTAATTTTTATTTTTATTATTTTTTTTTTTTACATCCTATACTGCTACTACTGTATGGTGGCAAAAAACTGACTTACAGAAAGAGACAATTTGACTGACATAGCAGACAACCAACAACAGACCTTTCCCTGTAGCCTGTATTCAAACATGCAAGATTATAGAGTTTGCTCTCCACTAAGTGCTTCAAACAAAATTATTCGCCAACATTAAAAAAAATAAAATAAAAATTCAGTCCAGTAACTATATCTTGCTCTGAAAATCCCTTTGTGTTAATGTGTTTGTTTTCTGGCATACAGTTTACATGCAAAGAGCCAATCAAATTATAACCACCAAGATGCTGAAGGTTGTGGCCAGGAAAGTGTACAGAAGATATTGGATGCTCAGTATCCCATGGGCGGAGCATCTAAAGCTGAGACTGCTATATCGGCATGGCCTAAATCATTTTAACCTATCATCTCCCCTGGAAAATTTGTACAGATTTGACTACTAGGTATAATATAATTTAAATATTTAGATAAGCAACATACAACATATAAATCACAAACTTCCTATTACTACCTTAGAAAATACATCAGGTTTTTCTCCATGACCAAATGAGATCAGTTGCATTGTTTTGCATTACATTGCTGTGCATTGCACTGTACAGTAGTTCTCTATGGATCAAAGGAAGTACAATTATGTGACTGGATTACTGAGTTACAGATGGTCAGCAGGGATTGTTGAGAGTCTCCTCTGCAGTGTGAGGGTTTGTGCTAAAAGCCAGGGCTGCTTACGTCAGTACTCACCAGCCTCAACATCACACACCTGTTCTGTCACTCATGGCTCTAGCCTCTCTCTCTCTCTCTCTCTTTCTCTCTCTTTCTCTCTCTCTCTCTCTCTCTCTCTCTTGCTCTCTCTCTCTCTGTCTATGTATTTGTGTCTTTTCTTCGGGCCTTTATTTCATCATTCTCACATTTTCTTTCTTATTCCCTGTCTCAATTTCTCTCTTGCTTTCTCTGTATCTTTTCGTACATTCCATCTAATATTGCACACATCACTCTTTCTTGCTCCATTTCCCCCACCATCTCTGACCCTTCAACAGGTTATTTCTGTCCCTGGAATGTGCCAGGTCTCACATTTTCATGATGTTAATAGGCCACTGACTCTCCAGTTGCACAGAAAGACATCACACCTATATATAGTACCTTGGCGTGGAGGTCTGACAAGACCTTCTCCATGTATGCCCAGTCTAAATGAATAGGTGAATAGTGGAGGGATTTGTGTGTGCTTCCTGATCAAACCATTCTGTCAATACATGTGTGCTGGCTTGCTTTGGAATAGAGCTGTCTGAGAACCTGGGCAGATTCAAACTTTCATATAAAGTAGATGTGCACTGATACTGGCTGGGAATTTCACCATGTTGTGTTTCAGAAATAACTATCATGGCTTTTCAGACTTAAACTGAAACTGCTATCTTTTAACTGTGGTAGTGGCAGCACTTTACATGAACCCTGCACCATAGGACTGACATAACCATCTCATACACACCTCGTGGCAGCCATTTTTTCCAGTCATATTACAGTGTCATGTTACTATTAGTGGTAACTGCCAAGATGAATTTTTAAATGCTTGATGTCCTCACAGCTTATGATTTTTTCATAAGTTTATTCATTTTTCTAAGTTTACTGTAGCTGCATATGTAACATATTAAGGTCACTACAATGGTACTCTTGTTAGCATATACTGCATGTCTATGACATTTTATAGGTGAGACAGTGGGTGTGTCTTGATCAGCTCCCTAGCTCCCTAGGTTGTGAATCAATGTATTGTGTACATGAGTCTGGGCACTGGTAAGGACCCTGGCTCACTACTCATTGGGACACTGATAACTTGCATTGTAAAACGTCACCAAAAATTAAAAACTTAAATATTTTTAAGTTTTATACAGTGCCCTCCACTAATATTGGCACACTTGGTAAATATGAGCAAAGAAGGCTGTGAAAAATACTCTGCTCTCATGGATATCAAACAATTGCAAACAAAACACAGGTTTATACAAGAAACAAAACAAAACAAAATCTTTGTTAAATATAGGTGTGCAACAATTATTGGCACCCTTTTAGTCAATACTTTGTGCTACCTCCCTTTGCCAAGATAACAGCTCTGAGTCTTCTCCTATAATTCCTGATGAGGTTGGAGAATACATGGCAAGGGATCTGAGACCATTCCTCCATACAGAATCTCTCCAGATCCTTCAAATTTCGAGGTCCACAATGTTGGACTCTCCTCTTCAGTTCACCCCACAGGTTTTCTATGGGTTTCAAGTCAGGGGACTGGGATGGCCATGGCAGGACCCTGATTTTGTGGTCAGTAAACCATTTTTGTGTTGATTTTGATGTATGTTTTGGATCATTGTCCTGCTGGAAGATCCAGCCACGGCCCATTTTAAGCTTTCTGGCAGAGGCAGTCAGGTTTTCATTTAATATCTGTTGATATTTGATGGAGTCCATGATGCCATGTATCCTAACAAAATGTCCAGGTCCTCCTGCAGAAAAACAGCCCCAAAACATTAAAGAGCCACCACCATATTTAACCGTGGGCATGAGGTACTTTTCCATATGGCTACCTCTCTGTGTGCGCCAAAAACACCTCTGGTGCTTATTGCCAAAAAGTGGCACTGGCAAACTGAAGACACTTGAGTTTGTTTTTGGATGAGAGTAGACGGTTTTTTCTTGAATCCCTTCCAAACTACTTGTGGTGATGTAGGTGACTTCAGATTGTAGTTTTGGAGACTTTCTGACCGAAGATGCAACTAATATCTGCAATTCTCCAGCTGTGATCCTTGGAGATTTTTTGGCCACTCACACCATCCACTTCACAGTGCATTGAGACAATATAGACACACGTCCTCTTCCAGGTTGATTCATAACATTTCCACTTGACTGGAACTTCTTAATTATTGCCCTGATGGTGGAAATGGGCATTTCAATGCTTGTGCTGTTTTCTTATCGCCACTTCCCATTTTGTGAAGCTCAACAACCTTTTGCTGCACATCACAGCTATATTCCTTGATCTTACTCACTGTTATGAATGACTAAGGGAATTTGGCCTATGTGTTACCTCATATTTATACCCCTGTGAAACAAGAAGTCATGGTTGAACAATTTCCTGTTCCTAGTCACCCAGGTGTACTAAAAAAAAAATTAAATATCAATGGGAATATACTTCAAATATATTTTTCTCATATGAATTCATAGGGGTGCCAATAATTGTTGCACACCTATATTTAACTTTTTTTTATAAACCTGTTTGCAATTGTTCGATATCCATGAGAGCAGAGTATTTTTGTGAATTATTTGAACAAAAGATCAAAGGGTTAAACAATAAAGACAATTTTTCACAGCCTTCTTTGCTCATATTTACCAAGGGTGCCAATATTAGTCGAGGGACACTGTATGTCATATAAATGTTATGTGTTATGTTATGTTAATCACATACATTTCTGTCATGGTACTATAGAACTATTTATGAGAAATAATGTATAATCAGATGACACTGAGTTCTTCAGGCAGAGCCTTTATGTTGTTATAATAGTTGCTAACTAGAGTACATTTAGAGTACATTGCTTGTCAAGATAGCTTTACAATTAACCTATTAGGATTAAGCAATGCATTATATTATGAAGTTACATAATAGGAATGATGTGGGGCAAACTATTACACACACTCTTAAAGACAGACAGGCAGCTGCATTCATGATTTCCTTTATTTTTTTGCATGTTTAAAGTCGACTGGTTTCATAGCCAAGTCTGTATGTTTGCTCTGAGTACCAAACATAGTAAACAGAAAAGCTGTAATGCCTTCATTCAAACAACAAAAAAAGAAAACACTAAACATACAGTTCTGTTGTCTGTCATGTGGTGTAATTTTTACTTTGATTGGCCAATGTGTGCTTAGTTTACTTTTAGTTTCTTCTCCAAAGGCATTTTTTGGGAAAAATAGAAAAATCCACCTTGTTCATGTTAATAACACTTGTGACTGTATTTCACTCTGTGCATTCACCTGACATGACAGTCACTGATAGTCTGCTTTAATCTACAGTCTGGGCTAGAAAGAAATCAGCCACAGCGTCACTACTTCATACCATTGTGTATATACAGTACTGTGCAAAAGTTTTAGGCAGCCTATTTTTTTAGTACAAACTTTGTTATAGATTTTTTATTTTTATTTTATGACTTCTACAATATCAAGCCAGTACAAAAAACATTTTAGATTCCCAAACATTAGTTTTCTAGCACAAAATTAAATGTTACAGAAAAATGTTTGTATGTCATTAAAGAAAGCAGCATATTATGTAAGACACCACTTTTCAGACAATAAACACAATGAAGGCTGCTGGGTTTTGCTGCAAAAATAAGAAGCGAGTGCAAAAGTCAAAGTCTCCAGAAGAACTGTGTCTGGTTCTGCAAGATGCTCAATAAAACTTACCAGCTCATTTCCTTATAAAACTGCACAAATTGTACTGGAGACTACTATTTTTATTTTTATTTTTTGTCACACCAAATATTGACTTTGTTTCATTTACTACTGTTTACTGCTCTTTACGGTATTTTTTTTTTAAATGTAAAAACATTTAATTTCATTATTTTTAAGGCATCTTTGCCCTATAGCATTTCTTTGCGTGTGCATAAAACTTTTGCAAAGTACTGTACACTATCTATTTCTTACAATCGTTAGTGGTGTTGCGCTTGGTTCCATAAAAGTCCCAAAGAAGCTGCCTTGAGATTGTTTGGTAACAGTAAAATTTCCAACGTGGATGCCATTAATTAAGCCTTAAATTGATGTCTTTGTATCTTTGAAACAGGGCTAAACAGGGCTAACCGCTATTTAGGCCATTTATACCAGCCATTCATACAGAAGGCCCCCATCATATGTCATAGGGCCTCTATATATCTAGAGAATCATCCAGAAAGATTTGTTCTCCTGTGGTTTAATATACAGTGTGTGTGTGTATATATATATATATATATATATATATATATATATATATATATATATATATATATATATATATATATATATATATTTATTTATTTATTTTAGTCAAACACCATTCTGATTATAATTCTACTCAATCAGAAGAAAACTGTTTAAATTAATGTGGCAGATGATTGAATTATTTCTGTTTTGCCTGGTAATTTGGACACCAGTGTACAGTATTATTTGTACGGTAAAATTTGCTGTTTTGTACGAGCTGTATTGCCCGTAGGATAATATGAGAAAATACAGTGGATATAGAAAAGAATCACCCCCTTTAAAATAATCACATTTTGTTGCTTTTCAGCCTGAAATGAAAACGGACACAGTTTTTGTTTTATCCAGCTGTATTTACTCAGTGCAACTTATAACATCCAAGTGAAAGATATAACACCAACATGTCAGAATTGTTTTGTTTTTTTTAAAATTGAAAACCAGAAACACTGAGTTGGAAAAATGATCTCCCCCCTCCTAAAATGACTTGTAAACTCAATCAGGTGTGGCTAATCACTTTCTCAATGGCACACAAAGCCATTTGACTTTCAGCTGTGATCAGCTGTGGTCATTTTGATTAGCTCAGCATGAAAAGAGCTTTCCTGGAGCATTTTGTAGTGCAACCGAAGCAAACAATAAACTATGGGTGGCAAGTCACTGTCAAAAGATCTCCGGGATAAAGTTGTGGACAGGCACAAGTCAGGCGATGGATACAAAAAAAATTCAAAGGCTTTGTCAATGCCTCGAAGCACAGTGAAGTCTATTATTAAGAAGTGGAAGGTATCTGGTACAACATAGACCCTCCCTGGATCAGGATGTCGTTCCAAACTGGATGAAAGAGCCAGGAGGAAACTGGTCAGAAAGGCTACCAAGAGGCCTACAGCAACTCTGAAGCAGTTTCAGGAATTTATGACAAAGAGTGGTCATTGTGTGCATGTGACAACAATATCACAAATTCTCCACAAATGTGGCTTGTTTGGGAGGGTTGCAAGAAAAAAGCCACCCACAACAATATGTCTGGCGGAAATCCAATACAGCTCACCATCCAAATACCACCATTCCTACAGTAAAGCATGGAGGTGGTAATATCCTATTATGGGGGTGTTTCTCTGCAGCAGGGACTGGAGCACTTGTCAGGATAGAAGGAAAATGGATGGGGCAAAATACCATCAAATTCTTGAGGAAAATCTGCTGCCCTCTGCCAGAAAGTTGTCAATGGGAAGATGGTTTACCTTCCAACATGACAATGACCCAAAGCACACAGCAAAACTGACCACACAGTGGTTGAAGGAGAAAAAGGTGAATGTCCTTGCATGGCCTAGTCAGAGCCCAGACTTAAACCCCATTGAAAATCTGTGGAATGACTTGAAGACTGTCACCATCAAATTTAACTGAACTTGAGCAGTTCTGCAAAGAAGAGTGGGCAAATATTGCAAAGTCTAGATTTGCAAAGTTAGTAGAGACATATCCCAACAGACTAAAGGCTGTAATTTAAAAAAAAAAAGGCGAATTAAAGCAAGGGGGTGATCCTTTTTCCAACTCAGTGATTCTGTTTTTTTTATTTATTTTTATTTTTTTCTGAAATGTTGGTGTTATATCTTTCACTTGGATGTTATAAGTTGCACTGAGTAAATACAGCTGGATAAAACAAAAACTGTGTCCGTCTTCATTTCAGGCTGAAAAGCAACAAAATGTGATTATTTTAAATAATCACACTACCCACTGCATGTCTTTTAGGGAAAATAAATGTTTTGAAACATAAAGACTTTTCATTTGCAATAAACAAGATGGTTTGTGTTCTTACAGTGTGTCTCACTTACTTGTCTTGTCACACTGTGTATTCTGTTTTCAGACTTCTTCCTGTCTGCACTTTGTCCAAATGTCACAGGTCTTTTTCCACCACAGCCATTTCTTCCCTTTGTTTGTCAGTTCTCTGTTTGATGTCATGGTATTGGCTTGGCTCACAGCTCCCTCAAAGGGGGAACTTCTTTGCAAAGTTACAAACAAGTGTGTATGTGTTACTTTTTTATTGTTTAGTTCTTACATCATTTAAAGAATTAGGACACCTTTAACATGGCTGGTTCATGTTAGTTATTTATTTATTGTATATTTCTTTATTTGTTCACTAGACATCTTTCACTTGAACCCATTGCATTGGGATAATGTATATATACTGTAACTACCAGCAGATGGTGATTCCATACTGCCTTTTGTATGTCAAACATACAGCCTGTGGATTGGAACTGACCTGGTAAGATTTCTAATCCAGTCCCTCAAGTGAATTTAAAAGATTTAAAAATCCGTGTTCTCATTTCTTGAATCGAAAGATTCGGAAAAAAGAGCTAGTTTCTGTTATTCCACTAGGGGCCAGAATAGAGCAGAACTCAAGGCTATTAATGTGGCTACTGACAAAATGTGCTAATGATAAGAAATTCTACATTAGCAAGCTAAAAATATGATGCTGTAACCATATCTCGTACCAAAACAACTAATTTAAGGGTTTGCAACTTCTACATTTTTATTTGTAATTAATTTTATATAAACTATATTGTTTACCCAACACTTGATGTATCTGTTTGCATTCAGAATGTACCTTACCAGATAAATGTATCAGGTAAATGCTGGAGTTTGATTTTTTTGGTCAGGCCTACATGATATTGTGGTCTGTTACCTAAAATGAATCAGACCCCCCTGTGCTAAAGAACTGCGATGTTAAAATTCTTGTTCTTCATGTTCTCCTCAGGGAAAAGTGTCCTACTGCTGCCCTACTGCTTGTTGTGCTTCAGATGCCAGCTGACATATTTATGGCTAAACAAATCTCAGCAAAACTGATATAAAATTGCAGATACAATTCATATGTCACTCTCTTCCTGTTCTTATGCATGGGATTGGTTGACAGTCACCTCTTATGAACATAAGCTCAGCAGGGATCACTTATGGAGAAACATAAGAGACAAGATGCCTTTTTCCTCTGCATTTCGAAAGAAATAAGGTTTATGAGAAACACTGTAACTGTAGTAAACAAACAGAGAAAATCTATGAATAAATAAGTTCCTAATGCAAGTATGCAAGGAGCAGTTCATCTTCAGTCAGTCATTCTGTTAATCAATACACGAGTCCTGCTGAGAGTTACTGCCCTGCTTCACACGTAAAGTCAATATAATTAATAATAAGAAGAGCCAATACTATGAATTCAGTTCAATTAAAATAAAGACGTACCATTTCTCACATCCTGTATTATTTGGTGAGCAATTTAGATGTTTTAGACATTAAACATGAGTTGTCTGTCGTATTTCTTGTAAATCAGTTTCCTCACTTTATCACTGTACGATAAATTTCAGTTCCTTGACTTGCTTATAGTAGCACTTTAATTATGATTCCTCCAGAGTGTAATTTCCTTAAAAGCATCTTGTTTACTGCATGTTTCAGCTGTGCTCCACTGGCCTTTCACATGTAGGCCAAGCAAGCAATTGATGTGCACTTAACCATGCTTAACTGAAAGACTTCTAGGAGCCTGTGTGTCTACAGTGATGCACTTTCTGCATATCTGAATGTCATCTAAATTCTCTAAACCAAAAACAAGAGAGAGAAAATAACAACTGCATACTGATCAGCAGGTGAAGTGATGCTTCCATGATTTACTTCACAACACCAAATTTGTTGAGCTTTATTAATCTCCTTGATTTTAATATGATCCCCTGTCTGAAAAAACATGGTCATAGTTAAGATACATATAACATGAAACCTAGTCAATTTTACAGCTGAGTGCAGAAAAAAAAATGCTAAATACATCTCTATTTTTCAATATATACCTTAAAAAAAATTGTGTTAAAAATGTGAGCATGTCCTGAAACAAGCCAGCAATCCAAAACACACAGCAAAGTGAACAGGAAAAGTGTCTTAGTCTGATTTGGTTCGATCAGTGGGCAAAAATGGCAGCACTATCAGGCAGTGTTAAAACTGATATATCAGAAATATTTGGAGTCAGAAGATCCTAAAGCTGCTGAGAGGATATGAGAGGTTGGAGGCAGTTGTATAGTTGTATTAATATCCTCTCTCTCTCTCTCTCTCTCTCATATATATATATATATATACAGTGGGTATAGAAAAGAATCACCCCCCCCCCCCCTTTAAAATAATCACATTTTGTTGCTTTTAAGCCTGAAATTAAGACTGTATTTACTCAGTGTAACTTATAACATCCAAGTGAAAGATATAACACCAACATGTCACAAAAATAAATAAAATAATAAATTAATAAATTAAAAACCAGAATAACTGAGTTGGAAAAATGATCACCCCCCTCTTAAAAATGACTTGTAAACTCTATAAAGTGTAGCTAATCACCTTCTCAATGGCACACAAAGCCATTTGACTTTCAGCTGTGATCAGCTGTGGTCATTTTGATTAGCTCAGCATGAAAAGAGCTTTCCTGGAGCATTTTGTAGTGCAACTGAAGCAAACAATCAACTATGGGTGGCAAGGCACTGTCAAAAGATCTCTGGGATAAAGTTGTGGACAGGCACAAGTCAGGAGATGGATACAAAAAATTTTCAAAGGCTTTATCAATGCCTAGAAGCACAGTGAAGTCTATTATAAGATCCCTGGACCAGGACGTCGTATATACATATATACATACAGTACTGTACAAAAGCTTTAGGCACCCTATTTTTTTTTTTTAGTACAAACTTTATTATAGATTTTTTTAGTCACTACAAAAAACATTTTAGATTCCCAAACATTAGTTTTCTAGCCCAAAATTAAATGTTACAGAAAAATGTTTGTATGTCATTAAAGAAAGCAGTCTTTTTTCAGACAAAAAACACAATGAAGGCTGCTGGGTTTTGCTGCAAAAATAAGAAGCAAGTGCGAAAGTCAAAGTCTCCAGAAGAACTGTGGCTGGTTCTGCAAGATGCTCAATAAAACTTAAATTGTACCCGAGAATACTTTTTTTTAAGCAAAAGGTCATCAAATGAAATATTGACTTTGTTTCATTTATTACTGTGTACTGCACTTTAAAGTATTTTTTTAAATGTAGAAACTTCAATTTCATTAGTTTTGAAGGCATCTTTGCCTTCAAAATATATAAAATATAAATATATATATATATATATATAATGGTTTATATAATATCATAACTTATATTTAAAAGTAAAGTCTAGTTATAGTGGGCTGGGACAGGAGAAAATGATATTACTTATGTGAAAATATAAATACTTTACCTGTATTTAAAGTGTATTTTACCTTTACCTTACAAATTTGTAACTGTGATATCAGTAAGACACACATCCTAATCATGAAATCACACACACAGTATTTGACCATTTTTGTGATAACGAAGAAACATCTGTGAAACTTAACACATTAGCTGTATTGTTGCTATAAATAATAAATTATTTCTCTTTGTTCTTTTGTCCTAAGGGTATGCAAACTTTTGCTCCCAGCTGTGAAGTTCTCAAAGCATATCAAGCACAATGAAAATTGATCAATATGGAAAAAACCATGGAAGTGTAGATTGTCTAAACGTGTTAGTGCCGCACCAGATTACCTGAAAAGCTATAATTCTTTCTACTTATACTTAACAATAAAATATCCTCCATGTTGGAATGCTGCAGCTACTGAGTGCTCTAAGGCAGAATGTGTGCTAGTGTTTTGAGGGTGTATGAACGTGGCCCCAGAAATAGATCATTTGACTCACTTATGTTCTGCTGTGAGATCACGAGAGCGTGGGGGCTTTGGAACTGCAGGAACACTGCTGAGGGACGGAGAAGCAAGAAAACCAACACATAAAGGGATTTTAAGCATGTAAGATTTATTGTTAGCTTATAGTTAATAATAGAGGGGAATGCAGAAGTGTGCTGTGTTCTGCTGGCTCTATCCTGAAATGCTAGCTGAAATAGGAGCTGAATGACACAAAGGGGCCTTTTAAAGATATCAAAGGTGATTTTGTTCCCTAGCCCAAGACATGGAAAGGTAGGCCTTGTTCAATATTTACTTTCTCTTATTATTTTTTATTTTTTACATTCTCTTTCTTTTTGATCTCATCTCTTTCGCGTCGCTCTGTCACTCATTCACACACTTGGGATCTTCGACTTGAATGTCATTAGGCTTCAGTAATCTGGGATTGTTCAGGTGCAGCAATTTAGTGACGATTAATTTACTGACATTACTCCAAGCTTTCTTCTAGGTTTTAGATTCTATCACCAAACCACTAGAGTCGGTATTATGGGAATTATTATATAATGCATTATGGCATTATAAAAGCTATATTAATCATTCAGATACAGAAGGATGCTGATGAACTGGTATTATATGCAGCAAAATGTAAATATTTGATGTATGGACCGATAGTGGGAACATCTGGAACACCTTGCCATCACCTGAATGATGAGGTGTTTCAAATTTGAATGAAATTGGAATTTAAGCTATTATTTACTAGATATAAAATATATAATATACTTGATGTATGTACTTCTGAGTGTGAAACTGCTCAAGATGGTGCTAGGATTTGCAGTCTTAAGGCCTATTTGGATTGGATTAGTTTTACATGGGGAGGTGGAGTAATGTAATTATTAGCAGCATATCTCTGGGATTTTAGTCCAGTCTGAATCTGTCATGTCAGTAAATTTTATAGACAGAGCATGCATGTGTCTGGATACAGTGTATTTTCTATAAAATGACCATTACAAATAACCCCAGGTAATATATGTCCCTTCTGAATTTATATTTAGGGATAGATATTATGAACGTGGCAGTGGTGGAAAGTAACAAAGTACAATTACTTTATTACTGTACTTAAGTATGTTTTTTTTGTTTGCTTGTTTATTTATTTTTGTGTGTGTGTTTTTTTATATATATAAATCAATACCTTATTTGAGTTGTTCTTTCACCTAATACTGTTGACGTGTGACATTTAAATATAAATAATATCTTTTTTCGCTACATTTTCAAATACTACATTTCTCAGTAATCATACAGTATATAGTATTTGTAAAGCCATACGGTGAGTTTTTAGAATCAAACAGCTTTAAGGAGTTCCTAACTAATCTAAACTTCAGCAGATGTGACAGCAAGACTGAGACCTAATTATCCTTAGCTAATGTTTTTCCACATTGCTAGGTCCCCTGATATAAGAGTCACTCGTTTATCATCAGTAACTTTCATACTTTCATGCTTTAAATAAATTTGAGAGTTTATACTTTCTGACTTTAACTTGAGTGAAGAATGTGAAGCTGTATCTCAACTTAAACCAGAAGATTTCTTTAGACTATTGCACATTTATTTGAGTAAAGAATTTTAGCACCTCTGGAACTTGGGGAATCTCTCTCTTGGGGAGCTCTGGTTTCTTTTATAAAATATTTGAAGGTATGTTTTTGATAGCATCATTTAGAATTTGTTCAGTGGCTTATAGAGAATTTTTCGTTGATAGACCCCTCAGTATGGCAGCATTGCTTGCATTTATTTGCAAGGACTCTGAACATTTCTAAAAATCACTTTTTCACAAACAGTGATTGTCACATTGTCAAATCAGCAAGACGACCTCATAACTCAACTGTAGATAGCTTTGGGCAACTGCAATGTTACAGGAGTAGATGTTTCTATATTCAAGCCACATATTCAAACTTTTTCCTTTCATCCTGGGAACTCTGGGAAATACTCTGTTTTGTTTTGAAAAGGTCATATGTGCTAAATTCAAATTTTCAATTTTTTCTTTTTCTTTTTTTTTTTTTTTAAAGAAAGAGCAGCTTTTGGAGTTGATAATGTCACAATGTTCAAATATTCAGATCAAATGTGGGTTTTTTTTTTTTGACTGCCAGTGTTTTAGTTTCATCCTCCTTGGAATGTTTTAGCCTCTTTTGTGTTTTCAATATAACACATCTATTTTTATGCTAGCGAGGAGCAAATTGCTGCATGTACTGTAAAATGTAAGAGGTGAAAGGGGAAAATGTGATATAATAAAAATAAGTGAATAGATAACACAAAGTCAAGGTTAGGTTCCAGTGGTAGCTTCCAGTAGGAGTAAGATTAAGCAGGGTTAAGCAGGGCTTGGTCCACAGATGTAACAATATACTGCTGTGTTATGCAACAAAGATGGCTAAAATAGTGTTTGTATCAGTTTCAACCATGAATAGCTTTCCAAATGCATGCCATTTCCATTTGTTATTGCTAAAATACACTTGCTGAGCTTGTTAGCTATCCAATAATGCAGTGCTCTTGACTAGCCTAAAGCTGGGGAATGTGCACACGACAGAGACACAACTACCCTTGTTCCCACTGCGTAATTTAATATTCACTTTAAATAATGGCTGATGGTTTAGATGGTTATTAGGCAATTAGGCAAGACAAGTTTGGTGTCAAATATCTGCTTCTTTGGATTTGCACTGGAGCAGTGAGGCTGGTTTTACTAACACATAGCTTATAGCCATTATAGCCATTAGTTTGGCATTGTCTTGAGTTGTTCAGTATCTCAGAAAAACATCTTTATGTGGTTTTTGTCAGTACATGACCAACTGTTATCTGTAAAATAGACAAGGATGTTACAGTAGTAGTAATGGTGGCAGCCATTTTGAACATCAGACTCAGGTAGGAGGTGTGGCTTAAAATAATAATTTAAAGTAGAATTATTTATTAGAAGTCATAAAGATGACCATAATGATCCAATTTGATTTATCTGTAAGGAATAAAAGGTGACGAGGTGTACTGTTATAGGATAATTATTAATGTCGGGGTGGTGTGATGTGGCCTGACATGAGTATATCCACACATCCCAAAGTGTTTTATTCCTCTTATACCACAGCAATTTGCAACTGATCCTCTACCAACCTCTCTTTTTTCTCTCTCTCTTGAAGTTAGTATTATATTTTTTTTCAAATTAAAGAATCATTCAGTTATATTTAATGTTGTAGATCCAGTTAATTCCTCTTACAACTTACAACATATGCTATAACAGCTATAAACAGTCTTTCCCTCACCAGCATTTCTCTTTATTTTCTCCTTCCCGAAAACTTACACTGTCTGAAATATTCTTTCATAAATATTAAATGTACAGGAACCTATTTTTTATTTTCTTTTATTTATTTTTTTTAAATCAGCTTATTGTTAGGCTTAATTATGTGAGCATCTACCATACAAGTCCCTGTGTAAGTTATTACTATATAAATGATAATGTATTAGAACGAGTGCATTAATATAACCCTGTGATTTGCCTTCAGAACCGTCAAAGCTGCTATTATATTGAAAAAAAAAATTAATACTTTTCTAATACTTATTTTGATATTTTATTTTATTCTTCTTGTGCCAGCCATCATTTGAATATCACACTAGGTGATCACTCTGATGTTCTCTTTGGTCATCTTACTATGACATCTGCGCTTCTTGGAAAAGCTTGTGAATCTGAAACAGTGTGTAAGTACTGTATGAGTGGATCAGAAGAGGAGGAGGCTGATGTGAGTAATGGCTAATGAAGACTTTAAAATAGAGATGGAAATGCAGACATGGCTGTAGGTGCTGATACAATATCAAGGTTACATCAATGTCAGATGAGGACTCTGTTCAGGACATATTACAACGAGCTGGTTGTGTAGTGATCTAGGGTGAAACTGCAGTGCGGTGCGCTGTGATCTCTGTGATCTCTGTGCAATGGCATCATATCCATCCATCAGACTAGAAATCTCTCGATACAGTCATAGTTTCCATGCACCATGTGAACTGTAAGGATTCGTACTATGCTCTGTGTGTGTGTGTGTGTGTGTGTGTGTGTGTGTGTGTGTGTGTGTGTGTGTGTGTGGCTCACAGGGAGAGTGGGACTTCCCCTAACCAAGCTTCAGTTGCTGCTGCCGTTCAGAGGACAAGTAAACAGGCTGTTCAGAGTGTGTGTGTGTGTGTGTGTGTGTGTGTGTGTGTGTGTGTGTGTGTGTGTGTGTGTGTGTGTGTGTGCTCAGTACAGAGATCTGTGAGCCACCAATGAAGTCAAGTGCTGCAGATGATTCCTAATTTAAGCTAGTGTGAAGATCACAGGACTGACACACACACACACACACACACACACACACACAGACACACACACACACACACACACACACACGCTGTCTGCAGAAGAACCATCGTCACCCTGTATAACACCACATTCATCTGTAACTGTTACGCTGAAGAAATTTTTACATGCAAGGATTAAATAACCTCAAGCTACATAATCACTTTTTTACGTTTTTATTTTATTTTTTTTTAAATATAGACATCTTTTCCATATCCAAATTGAAATTCAAAGTAGAACTACATTATAATCTGCATAACTTCCAGCTCTCAGTTAACATTTCCTGAATGGCAGCACTCATAATGTCATTCATTGTATTCATGTTTATAGATTCGCCTCACTTAGTGACACTGTGTCCTAAACTACAGTAGCAAGTCTGTAATGACACTGAATGTGGTTTGAAGTATATGGTGATGGGGAAAAGGTTTTGGGTGAGACAGGTGAGGTATTATTAGTAGGCTATATTAGCTAGAGCAGCATCTGTTCCCTAAATTCCACAGGCTTGTAAATGACACGCTGTTCTCAAAGCATTTTTCCCTTGTAAAAATAGAGCTTCCTGCATTGTGATATAGACTTTACATCAGAACAGCTTGAGTTGTTGATGTCTGATAAACAGGGCATTTGTTTTGCTGCATTTGAGTGTGTGTGTGTGTGTGTGTGTGTGTGTGTGTGTGTGTGTGTGTGTGTGTGTGTGTGTGTGTGTGTGTGTGTGTGTGTGTCTATTTGAGATAGGTTTGAATTGGCTGTATATTGAGTTCTTAATCATGTGAAATGCAAATTGTTGATGCTGTAATACAAATACGAAGGCTCGTAATAAAAACAGCGTAGTTATTTTATCATTGTAATTGTATGATTGTAATAATAATAATTTTATGATTGTAGTCCTGTGGAATTGGGCTTTTTATACTTCTAGAGTAATTCATAGGAACCAAAGATACCTTTCAAACATTTTCAAACTCAACATGCTTACAATGCCATGCATTATGGGATAATCCTGCCTCCTAACTCAACAAGCCATACTTCCCTCATTTTCTTTTGAGATAAAGTTGCTGGAATGTGCCGTGCTCATTTCAATTTCACCACACCAGACATAACTCTGATTGGATCTTGGGTTGCTAAGGCAACACACACACACCCACTGGTTGTATTGATCTTTTTTACACATCTAATACACACACATCATCATGCTTTTTCCTTTTTTTTTTAAACATGAGCACCACTGCGGATCAGGACTATTTTCTCTCTATTTGATATTATGAGTGATTTAGTGTGAGTGTCTGTTTTGAGGAAAAACAGATTCAAGAGTTTTCTCATAATTGAAACAAATAGGTAAAAATAGTGTATTTCTTGTACATATGTGGGATCTGAAAGATTTATTTTAGAAAGACTTTTGCATCCATCATGATTTTGTCCTCACTGACTGACACACTCTGTACCTCCCTTTTGTCCCTTTTGCTGTCTAGTTTTTCTGCTAATTGGTTGCACTTGTTCCTCATTTCCTACTATCCATATTGGGTTATAGCTTCCTATTTTTGTCACTTCTACCTCTATCTAACACTTAGTTCTCTCAGTTCCTTTCTGCCTTATTTAACCCCTTTGCCTCTGCTCTGCTTATCACCAAAATATTAGTTTTCATTTGAGTTTTAGTTCTTTATAGTTCCCGAATTTTGATTTTCGCATCCATATACTGTAAGTAACACATTAACTTAACAAAATATTTTAATGCTATTTCTATTTGTGGTGTCATTTTGTTATGAACTACATCCATGAATAACCATTACCAGGGCTTAAATTTGGGAGAGCCATCTTTAGATTATTTGAACAGCAAGCAGAACTGTAAATGTAAATCATAGCATGGTCCAAAAGGTGATAATAATAATAATAAATGATGTAATACAGTTTCACATTGCCTTATATATAACTGTTTTATTTGTCTATGCCAGACACTAGTCAAAATATAATTTTATATTATTTTGACGCCAAATCTAATAAAGCAAGGAATACTGAAAGCTTAATGTCTGACCACTCAAGTGTATTAGTTCAATAAAGCCCTCGGGATAAAAACATAAATAATATTTTAATCACATTTTTACAGTGCCATATGTTGAAAACCGTTCCCACGTTGTTGACACTTATGAAAGAAGTCAGGCAACAATGCTGCTAAATCGCAATTTTAACCCCTGACCATTACGCATTGTTGAATGGCAATGGCACCTATGGACAATAGTCTTAGTGTTATTCTTCATTTTATTCATTATGTAAGGAATAAAACATGGCAGGGCATGCTGTTATAGGAAAATAGTCAACACTGGTGTGGTGTGATGTGGCTCTATATGACACGGAATTACTGATACCACCTTAAAGTTTATTATTTTTCTGTAAAAGAACATCCTGAAGTGTTTTACCGCAGCAATTGTTCGAAGAATAACCTTTTGTTTTTGTTAAATGAAGTATTAGATCATACTTTTTCATCCATTTATTTAATATTTTGGAATGTTCATTTAATGTTGTGGAATGTCCACAATGCAAGTTAGTTCCTGTTATTAGCTATTAAAACAGTCATTCCCTCTCTAGTCTCTCTTTTTCCTCTCCACTGAAGTTAATAAGACTAAAAATGCAGCTTATGTTGCTAAGAAACCGCAAAGCACACAATCCTCTAAAAACTTCACCATCAAGGAAAACTTGGCATGGTTGGTGATGCCAGATGGGCTGCTCTGAGTATTTCAGAACTGCTGACCTCTTGGGATTTTCATGCATATCAGTCGATGAATTTGCGGTGAATGGTGAGAAAAACAGAAAACATCCAGTGGGCGGCATTTCTTTAGGCAGAAACGTTTTGTTGATAAGAGAATGGGCAGACCGGTTCGAGCTGACAGGAAACCTGCAGTAACTCAAAGAACCGCCCTTTACAACTGTGGTGAGCAGAAAAGCATCTCAAAATGTACAACATGCCAAACTCTGAGGCAGATGAGATTCAACAGCAGAACTCCACATCATGGAGAAACTAGAGACAGTTTCATATAGATCATTAGAATTATAGTCCAAATGCATGGTGAGTACACAGGCAGACATAGAAACTGCAGACAAATAAATACTCAAAAACACAGACAGAGGTCAAAACTCCCTCTCTAAGCAGACAGCAGTAATAGCTTTTAGAGTAAACCAGAGAGAAATTACTTTATAGTTCACCCAATGTCTGTTCGGTATTGGCACAGAATGTATTATGCCTTAATAGGGCAGAAGAAACAGACATGGCTAGAAACACAAATGACTCAGTGCTAGGAAACCAAAACAGTTTTGAACCAGACTTCAAAATGGCTGCAATCCCTCTGCAAAATTTCATTATCACTACCCTATTTTATCATCTGGCATGCCAGATAACTGACACGACGTGTTGTTGAGAGCATCGGGTTGTGGCTAGTTGCTCTCTCAGCACAGAAGGAGGCTTTTAAAAGCTCACTTTCACTGCATTAAGGCATCACAGAGTCCCAGCCAAGCCCATGCGGTTCTCAGTCATCGTATTTCACATCAAGGCTGTTGAAAAAGTCATGGAAATGCAAGCGCATGCCAACTGAAAAGAAAAGAATCACACTTTTGTCAGCAAGTCCATTATTAACTTTGAACTAAGGTACTTGATTCAGTTTATAACATCAGTAACATAGATTGAGGGTAAGATGGTTTGTGAATCGGTAATAGCAGTATTGTAGTCAAGTAACAGCACAATTATGAAAGATGCCATTTCTGTTTCCTGAGCATCTAATTGATTAAGTATATCAGTGTGCATCCACAGCACTTTCCTCTAATGTTCAGGTGATCTTGAGACCTTCACTGTGTTGATTTTGTGCATTTGGTTGATTGTCCAGGGTTAACAGCATAATGCCCTAAAAGTTCAGTTGGTGTTGGTTCCCAACCAGTGACCAAAGGAAAAGAACAGTTTTAGTTTCCTGGTGCTAAAAGCGTTATTAATTGCAAATAGTGTTTCACTATCTGGATTGGGTAGATAGTGTCTTTCAAAAGCAGTATCTGTGACTGTTGGCACAGCACTATACAAAACTGGCCCCTCAATGATAACAGGGCTCTGACAGCACGGCTAGGTGTGTGTCTTTGTGATGGAAAACAAAGGAGATTAAAGGAGAAGATGACTTTTAAGTGGTCGAGAAATGGCACAGAGTGCAGTACAGATGATGAAAAAGATGTGCACAAGAGAGCAGTTGAGAAAAAAGGAAAGGAAGAGCAGGAGAGAAAATGAAGTGGAAGGAGGGGTGAGACAGGTAGAGGGGAAAAAAAAAGTAAGTCGGAATGTTACAAATCAGCTATGTTTGCCAAAGAGATGTTTGATGCTTAACACAATTGAATGTTGAATTAAGTATTTAGAGGTGCTAACACCTGCAGTTTAGGCCTTTTTGGTACAGCAATATAGGAGACACCTGAAAAGGACACCTTTCTGGGTTTTTTTTGTTGTTGTTGTTTTTTTTGTTTCTTTAACAAAAAAATAAGTATTATTATTCCGCTTCATATAGTGTCACATCACACCACCCCATTGTTGATTATTTTCCCATAACAGCACACCCTGCCATGTTTTATTCCTTACATAATGAATAAAATGAATAATAATACTAGGACTATTGTCCATAGGTGGCTCTGCCATTCAACAATGTGTAATGGGCAAGGCTTGTGAATTCACAGGTCAAAGTTCATCTAGGAAATGAAAGTAACCACGCGCAAATGCACGTCTTTCATGTCCTGCATCCTATCACTTTCACTGACTCAGCTTTTCCACTTTTTTTCCTGTCCATTGCTTTAGCTGAATAATCAAAACAAAACTCAGAAATATGTCATTTTCAGGTGTCTCCCATATCGCCGTACCAAAAAGGCCTAAACTGCAGGTGTTAGCAGCTCTACCTACTTAATTCAACATTCAACTGTATTAAGCATTAAACATCTTTTGCCAAACATAGCTGTTTTTAACATTCATACTTACTTTTTTCCCTCCACCTGTCTCACCCCTCCTTTCTACACCAGACTTTTCCTTGCTGTTTTCTTTCTCTTGTTGCACATCTGAGAAAAATAATAGCCACCTCATCCACTGACATACACTTGGGTTTTTGAGGCGTCTTTCTCTCTCTCTGCCTGGTTGGGTTATCTTATAGTTTCCTTGGTTTTCTTTAACAGAATGATTGCCTTGCTTGGTGTATAAATCAGAACACACGCACACGCACACACACACACACACACACACACACACACACACTGATCTCTGATCTATTAAGGATAGCTTTCCTTGCTGGTCACTTCAGCACTGTACACCATTAGCTCCCCAGCCTCTCTTACTGTAAGGAATGATTAAGTAGCACTTGTTTTTCTTTTTTGCCAAAGTATATCTAGTGCTAAAGAGATTAGTGTGGGGTGTGTGGCAGAATGGGAGCTGTGTGCTAACGGGAGTGCAGCAGTGAAGTCTGGATTGGGTCCTCCCTGAGTGCGTTCACCCCATCAGTATCAGCATTTACTGACTCGAATTTCCCTCAGTGCTCATTTTATTTATTTAATTATTTCCATCCAGCCATCCATTTTCCATATCACTTATCCTACACAGGGTTGCGGGGGAGCCTGGAGCCTATCCCAGGAAACCTGGAGCACGAGTTGGGGGATACTCTGGACAGGGGTCCAGCCCATCAGGGCGCACAATCGTGCAGAAGAGTGCATATAGGGCAGAGGTCGGATTTGAACCCCCAACCCTGGGGATGCGAGGCAAATGTGCTAACCACTATGTATTTGTTTGTTTGTTTGTGTGTTTATTCATCTCAGAGTTATAAAAGCCCAGAGAAGATGTCAGTATAATTTCCCCATGTGTTTGAGGGGCAGATTTTTCTTCAAATTATTGATTGGAGGTTCTCAGGTGGCTCTTTGCTGACTGACTTGTACCACGTGCATTGTTACATTAGATCTGCTCACATTTTACACAGTGATTGTATTTGTATCATGGTGCGGTACAACACGGTACTGATGCTAATCCAGATGCAGAACTATCCTTACCATGGCTAAGTCCCTGTGTCCATTTCTCTCTGCTGAAAATATGCAGCTACCGTCTGCCAAAACACAGGCCAAGCTGGACAAGCTGGTAGACCATCTTTGCCAGCTGGATATTTTCCAGCACCATAATTACTCATCTAAATTGATCGATACATTTTTCTTTTTAGATTTTTCTAATTGCCTTCCTGTTCTTTAACAAAAACAGCTTGTCCATGATGTTGCATTAGTAGCAATAATTTAGGAAGTACCAGCTTGACCAGCTCAGCCTGTGTTTTGTAGCCGGTAACTGGTAGCTAGATTGTTCAGCAAAATGGTACACATGAAAGGAGATTCTCGGATGTGGGACGGTGGCATAACTGTACATCACAATACTTTTAGTGTCTCTGTATCACCTCGGAGAACTTACACCTCTTTTGCTCTATCCAGTGAAATGTTTTTAATGACAAACATCATAAAACTTTGTCTTGATTGTTAGTAGCATATTACTCAGATGATAAGGCTAGTTAGTTTTGCTTTAATGCTAATATGCTGTTTGCAACCCAACAAATATGGCTTACCACCATGACCACATTCCCATGCTGTATAGAACCCTACTACAGGGCTTTCCTATCCAAGAGGGTTCCAACTATAACCCTTTTAGGAATCAAAGAGCCCTTAACTATTAAAAAAAAAAAAAAAAAAAAAAAAACACCTTCTTCCTAAATGGGTTCCACTTAGAACTCAAAAACTAACAGAAAATATCTTGAATATAATCTAATTGATCTAGTATTTCCTATAATAAGATCATTATTGTTCTAATCTTGTTCTATTGGCAGATAATTCTGCTTCTTTCTAGAAATAAATGCTTTAAATGAACAAAAAATATCTGCCAACAGAACAAGACTATTTCAAGCTTGAAATTAATAATTTTTAAAAAATCTAGAAATAGGTTTAACAATCTTATATTTGGTTTATGGTAATCTTATAATAGGAAATACAAGATACATTTGACATATTCAAGATATTTTCACTTGCTAAGATTGCTAAGAAGCCCTCGGTTGAAGAAGAACTGAGGAACTGTTAAGAAGGAGCACCAAATACAACACAGATAGTTCTAAAATGCATTGTTGTTTTCTTTGCCAAGTGACTGATATAATAGACTAGCCATTCGGTGATGGAAATAATAACAATTGAGTTGCAGAAACTGCAACTTAATAAATTAGAATATCGTAGAAAAGTTACCTTTTTTCTGTAATTTATTTCAAAAAGTGGAACTTTCATATATTCTAGATTCATTACACATAAAGTGCAATATTTCAAGCCTTTTTTGTTTTAATCTTGATGATTACGGCTTACAGCTCATGGAAATCAAAAATCCAGTATCTCAAAATATTAGAATAAAGAATTTATAATACAGAAATGTCGACCTTCTGAAAAGTATGTTAATTTATGCACTCAATACTTGGTCAGGGCTCCTTTTGCACGAATTACTGCATCAATGCGGCGTGCCATGGAGGCAATCAGCCAGTGGCACTGCTGAGGTGTTATGGAAGCCCAGGTTGCTTTGATAGCGGCCTTCAGCTCGTCGAAATATAGGGAGGGCTTAGCCCTGCTAGCCCATTTGTGCTCACATATACACCAATGACTCAACACTGAGTCACCATGCATTGTCTCTCACACACATATGCACACACACACACACACACACACACACGCACACACACACTGAGTAGCATTCCCTTACAAAACATAAAGTACTGGCACCACTAAAGTGTCAGAAGCATAATTTATATGATTTTGTTCTTGGTGTTCTTTTGGTGATTACACTATGCTTTTATGACCGCATGCATTTCACTTGATGACTCCCTGGGGAGAGTCTGTGAAGCCACTGAGCCCTAGAGCACCAGTGTTTCAGATTGGGGGCGCCACTTGGCTTACCACCTGACTAGAAGGCACGGCTTCAATGACTTCAGCGGTTAATCATACCTCTTTTCTGCCACTGATTTCAGGCTATCAGTGGAGGGTTGACGACGATCAGCTTAGTTGGTTTACTCAGAAAGTGCATCCAGCATTTGAGAAATGAGTCAGCTTCCAAACAGTCTGGTCTCAGAGGCAGTCACATTGCAGCTTGGCTTCTCTTTTTCTCTTCCCTTCTCTCTCTCTCTCATTCTCTCTCTCTGATTTAATCAGTAGACTCATAAAGCTAGAGGTAGTTAGTTCTGTGTAATTTCTGTAAGAATTTGTATTTATTTATTTTTTTGCCATAACCAATTTCCACAGCAATTCATTTCTTCGCATTTGTACCACGGCACCACCGTGCTAATGGGGTGAAGCCTGCAGACTGTATTTTAGGTATTTTTAGTTAAGCTCTATGCTTGTGTGGGGGTCTTTTCCCTTCTTTAACTCCTTATTCTAAGCTATTTAAAGTCATACAGCATCTAAAGAGAAGGATGTAAAAAAAGTACAAATGTAGATGAGTCAGTGGTACATGCACCAGCTCATAAGTACTTTAGTCACAATGACAGCGATTGTTAATCTTCTCCCACGCTGTAGAACTAAAGCAATAGGCTTGGCTGGAGTGACCCAGATCAGGTGTTTTAGCATTCTTTCTCTGTCTCCCAGCTGCAAATATGCGACAGGTGTAAGCCACATAAACGTGTCATCTCCCCTGCCTGGCACTTGTTCAGATAGAGCTCAAGGCTGTGATTGCACCTGGGCCAAATCAATATCAGTCAGGAGGAAAGCTTCAACGGCTCCCCAAATTATCGATTCCTCTCTCTCTCTCTCTCTCTCTTTCTCTCTCTCTCTGTCTCTCAGAGTGAAAGAGAGGGTCAGGGAATAGACGAATGAGAGATAGAGCTCTTTGGGTCAGCAGGGAGGTCATCCAGCAGTATAGGAATCCTGTTAGCCCCCTGCTAGTTCACATTTTTGTTTTCAATACTGGTTTCCAATCCTCCTGAGCTCAGTAATCACTGCTCCTCAGACTTGGTCTACTCTATTCTGCTGTGTTTGGAGCTGGACTGAAAGAACCTATGTAGAGAACTGAGGTTTTAATCCTCTCACTACAGATGTAGCTTAATAAACTATCTCAGCAGTGGCCACACTGTTTTAAGCAAGGGCGACTGGTACAAATGGGCTAGAAGGGCTTTCAGCATAAAATGTTTTCAACATTAATATAAGATTTTAGTTTTGGTCATCTACATCATATTATTTGCTGTTGACAAATGACTAGAGGTGGGTTTTTTTTTGGATTTTTGTGCTATTAAGTGCAACAGCACCACTGATGGTCATAAGAAAAATACACAGAACGGAATTAAGAAGCAAGGCTGAGGCTGATTTCTTTCTAGCACAGATTGTAGAGTCATGCAGCCTACCAGTGACATTTCTGTCAGATAATTACACAGAATGAACCACACCCTAGATTAGATCTCTATTTGGGTCTGATATTTTTCAGCCCGCTTCACTGGCGCATCCGTAAGACATCAACAGCAGTGCTAAGACAGTCACAGGTGTAATGAACATGAACAAGGTGGATTATTTCCTGTATCATCCCGTTTTCCACAAAATGCCTTTAGAGGAAGCTAAGAATAGACAGACTACGGACACCTTGTCCAATAAAAGTACAGATTATGCACACAGACAAATGGCAGAACCATAAGATTAGTGGATTTTGATTTGAATGAAACGGTTACAACTTTTAAGTTTACAGTGTAGTGTACAGTGTAGTGTAGTACCCAGCAGAGCATTACAAACTTGAAACATGTAAAAAAAAAAAAAAATCATGAAATTCTAAATCATGAATACAGCTGCCTATCTAACCATTCTTATTATGCTATCAATGAGACCTGTTGATATAATGTATTGCTCAACCCTAATAGTTTCTCTGTCAACTAGATTTTCGATTTGATCGCCCTCAAGAATATTTTTGCCGATTACGGTGATCAGTATACTGTACCACTAGAAATATACAAAATATACTATTTTATACAGAATATTTTTTTATGGGGGGGGGTTCAGGGATTTTCACTGTAAGAAAAATAATCATAATAAATAAATAAATAAATAAATAAATAGATAGATAAATAAATAAATATATAAATAAAAAATCCCAGGAACAATGGTTAATGCTATTTCCTCCACTGTAAATGTACGTTATTCCCTGTATTGAGAAGTTTACTGCAGTGGTAACACATTATTAAGTAAAAGGCTTCTCTCTCTTCGACTGCTGGATATAAAATGTGTATCTGCTGATCCTGTAACAGAGCCGGGCTGTTAGCTGCTCAATGATGTGTGGCCCGAGTTTTAACTATGGCATATGGAGACCTCGCTTTTGTGTGGCTTCAGTGTTTTGTGATAGAGGACAAGATTCGATTTGTTGGAGGATAAAGAGGTAAACAGGTAAAGGGTTAAATATAAATAAAAAAAAAGGGCCAGGGGCAGTAGGTGACTAGATGTCCTTTTTTATCCTGACTTTTATCCTGACTAAATTATTGGTCTATCTGGGATTTAGTTTTGCTCATTACTCAGACAAACATACATCTACATAGGTAGACTAAATTTGGTTTCTTTCATGCAATATTGGTACATTTTTTAAAACGTTTTTGAACAGTGTAACAGAGCAGATCTTGTTCAGACACATTGAACGGGTTGTTTAAAGAATACCTTCCCTGGCATTCCATGTGGGTTTCCTCCATGTTCTCAAAATATTTGACAGCCAGGAGGATGGAGCAGAGCCACATTTAGACTGTCCAAACAGAGATGTACATTTACAGATGAGTCATAAAGAAATATTCCATATGTTAGATACAGCTGCTGAAGTCATAGTATGAAGTTTAATGAAAAATTAAGAAGTGTAATAGAAGTTTTGAGTTTCTTTCATTTGTAAAGCAAAAACATAACCATATGGTGGCACAGCATGTAGTGTTGGTGCCTCACAGCTCCAGGATCCGATCCTGAGCTCCACTTACTGTCTGTGTGGATATGTGTATGTTCTCCAAGTAGATTTCTTATTCTCTGGTTTTGTTTTACCTCACAAAATTGGCTCTAAATTGTAAAGGTGTGAATGAGGGTGTGTAGGTCTATGATGCCCCGCCCTGACTAGGATAAAGTGGTTATTGACAATAGATAAGATGACATATGATAAGAAAATCGATCGTGAATGAAATGTTGTGCCAGCTTGCTCAAGACAATACAAACAAACCGAGACCTCTGCAATTA
This sequence comes from Cranoglanis bouderius, assembly GCA_023630585.1. NCBI lineage: Eukaryota > Metazoa > Chordata > Actinopteri > Siluriformes > Cranoglanididae > Cranoglanis > Cranoglanis bouderius. Next base: position 9,410,912 of record CM042535.1, read on the forward strand.
AATGGAAATTAAGACCGACTTATGGCTTCTACTGGACACTGCAACATATTTTAACAATCTTGTAGCTAATGCTATGTTAATCTTTAAAGGTATACTTCATTACTAGAGTTCTTTATTGTACCAAAGCTAAAAAATATATTTTTTAAAAAAAGATCTTTCCAGAAAGGGACCTAAAACGAGACTTTAAAATGGTTATAGGCAGAAAAACCCAATTTTGACCAAAAAGCTATTTTCATATTTTAACTCCACTGGATGTTCTCATTATTCATTCCACTCATGTGTTCACGCTCTCATGCTCTGTTGTAATTTTCTCCTGTGGGTTGTCTGTGCAGAACGTAAATGCACTCAAGCAGGCAGAAGGTGTGTGCTGGAAAACTGAGCGTGTAAATCCAGCGCATAATTAAACACTATGGAAGCAGTGTTGCAGGATGAGAGTGCATTTTGTTGACAAAACCAATAACCTCTCTGTTACACACATACATCCTGAGCAGATCTGTGACCGGGATGAAAAACGGGGATATGTTTTCTTGGATTATTCATTTAGACACATTGATTTTTAATTTTTGCTCTGCACACAATATCTAATCATATCAGTACTGCAGTGGATTGTTTCACTCAGTCTGATCTGCAGATATTTAATAGGCTGATCAATAATTTAAAAAATAAGCATCTAGACATAGGTTTAACAATCTTATATTTGGTTTATGGTAATCTTATAATAGGAAATACTAGATAAATTTGACTATATTATATGATATTTTCACTTACTAAACTTTAATATATATATATATATATATATATATATATATATTTATTTATTTATTTATTTGTTTATTTGTTGCAGTGCGCATTATTTAATATTAGTTCATTATTTATGATTTAGTGAGGAAAATTAAAGAATTATAGTATTTTTTTTTCTTCTCACCTTGAAAAACCTGGTTGTAATGGTGTCTGAAAAACCTGGTTTTCTGATGCTAATGGTAGCCGGATTTGGTGAAATTCGAACATAATGGGAAATATTTTATGATATGAAGGAGGGGAAAGAGTATAAATACAGGACCTGAACTCAGGGTAAATCAGATCACTTCTGGGACATCTCATTTGCACTGATCTCATGTTGGCTGATATTTTTGCTTCTCTCATCCAGTGTGTTATGAGTATTATATTTTATTGAATTTAGAGCGTTTTGTGTAGAGGCTACCGTATATCCAGTGGCAGAAAACGCCACAACATGTGGAATGTCAATTACTATCAAACTGCAGTGAATAATTACATAAAATGATTTGGATTTTTAGACTTGTTTATAATTAAAATATAGTTTCAATCACATCTATGATTTTAATGTTCAAATCTGCGAACTGAAATGGCTGAAATTTGTTTCTAAGACTAATAAAAACATGACATTAGTTACCCAGTCAAGATGGTTTGAGAAGAAAAATCAGTTTAGCATACAGTATGTTTTTCAATTTTTCAAGACGTAAGTAACATGGTAAGTAACCCAGTTTTACTATTAAACTAGCTTTTACTATTTTATTTTACATGGCCTTGATGATCTGAGGTGTGAATACAAATACAAAAGGAATGTACAAGCTGCTGTGAGATAGGGCTCCAGCTTATCTACTAGCATGAAGCAAAGTAGAGATCGTGAGCTGAGGTTGGATGTGACAGCGGTGGGAAGTTCATAGAGGCACAAGATAAAGGAAATATAGGAGCGTGAGTTGGTGTGGGAGTGGGAGTAAGGAGGATTGAGCTTTAGAAGAGTTACATATTGATGTTCTTCAAATAAACCTTTCCATTTTTTGCATCTCATTTCTGGATTTAAGTGGAACAAAACTCTACACTTTTTGAAAAAAGAGGGTTCCTCAAGGCTTCTGTAGATAGTTGTTTAGTTATTTGCTTCCTCAAGGCGTTCTACACTGAACTGTCTCTGATTGGGAAGCACTCACTTGTAAGGTTGTATACATATCCTTTCCTTTCCACTCTGGAAAGCCAGAAGATTTTCCAGAGTGGTAATCCAATGATACCATAAGATTTCTAGATTTAACTTTTTATATACATATTTGGATAATTAAGGGTCCTCTTTGCGTCCCAAAGAGGTTCAGCTTGGAGCTTTCTCTAATAGGGAAACATTTTTTTGTAGTTCTACATAAGACCAATGTTTGAATTGTGTCAGTTCTTGGGGGACCCCCCAGTGAAATTCACTAACCAAGGTTTTTATGTTGCTATATTTTTGGTTTCAATATCAAAAAATAAATAAATACATAAATTATACCATGACCTGATTATATATATATATATATATATATATATATATATATATATATATATATATATATATATATATATATATATATATATATATATATATTTTTTTTTTACTTTAGTACTTATTTAATTTTTTTTTCCTCCTAATTATGGTTAGTTACAATTGTCTGATAGTGAGCTAACATAGTGTTAGATAAAGAAAGACTACTTTCATATTAAAATTATAACCTAGCGACTGTTCAGAGATAAGCACTTATTCAATGTCAATAAATTAGGTGTACCAAACAATCATAAAAAAAGAAGAATTATATCTTAGCATCATTGTGAGGTGAAAATGAGGATCCACTCATTTTGAATCATCTGGCGCACTTGAGCGTGTTCAGAGTAAAAATCTAATTTGGATTACTTATGAAACTGGACAAATAACAAATAATGTTTATGTTTTAAGTATTCTAATTTTAATGAAACACCAGGGGACCCCCCCAGGTTAAATGTTTTGGGCCCTTAATGCTTATGGCATCCCCCAATTCGAACACTGCATAAGACCCCACACAGACAGGATGAAAACAATCTTAAGGATTTTAGATGTATCTTTTTTTCAATGTGTACTCTGTCACTGCAAACTTTGTTGTTTCATATTTTCTTTATAAAAAAATGTGGAAAATAGGAAAAATGGCAAAAAAGTAAAAAATTAAGATTTGACACTAAGAACTAATGGTTCTTCAATGGTTCTAGGGATAGTTAGGGGCCTTATGTTTTCTAAATGAGTTTTACTTTGAATCACCTCTGACAGGGGATGCAGTTGTTGTAGGGTTCTACATATGATCTTTAAGGGTTTCCCCACTGAGACAAACTGAACCCTTAACCATTTAATGCGTACCCTGGGTCACTGGTGAACCATGACCTCATTTCCCCCCTCCACCTTGTCTATTATTTTTTTTTTATTTCTTTCAGATATATCCCCTCCTCTCTAGTATTCATTAAGATTTGTGCTTTGAACAAATTATCAAATACCAAAAGCACAAAACTATATGAATTCATTTGCAGTTAATTAATTTTTTTGATTATAACAAAAAAGCATTACATATTTGTGATCAATATTCTGCAATAATAAAGGATAAATAACTATAAAAAAAAAAATCCTTTAAGGGTTCTTTGGATAGTTAAGGACATAGCTTCTTAAAAGGGTTCTACATGGAACTCTTTCTAATAGGGAAACAATCAGTTGTAGGGTTCTACAGAGATCCTTTAACGGTTCCCTTCAGTGGAACAATCAGTGTTGAGTTAATCTTTTCTTTCTGCTTGTGCTCATCATCGAGAAAAGAAGGAAAATATGGGAAACCTAATGCTTTGGTAAAAATGGCCACTGTTGATTGTTATTTAAGCAAAACATGATTATTGCCTAGAGGCTGCTGGGATGTCATGGGCACTGATCCTGAGCGTATTACACAGGCTGTGGGTGAGGAGGCTACATCTCTCTCTCTCTCTCTCTCTCTCTCACTCACTCACTCACACACACACACAAAGCTTCACTTGGATACACAATTGGGGAGGAAGTAGGGGAGAGCAGGGAGGGGTATAAAGAAGAATAATGAAGACGGAATGCTTTGCCAGTCTGCATCTCTCCATGACGCTCTCTTTAGGGCTGACTCATTCTCTCCCTCTCTGTTTATCTCTCTCTCTTTCTCTGTAAAGCAGGGTAGGATTGCACGTATGCTATCCCTCCCCCCTCTCTCTCATCTCTCTCTCTCTCTCTCTCTCTCTCTCTCTCTCTCTCTCTCTCTCTCTCTCTCTCTCTCTCTCTGGTGCTGCTATTGTCTGAGCAGGCTCTCCTGTGTTGGTTATACAGCACGGCTCTGTGCTCAGTGTTGATGGTTTATTTCCAGCTTTGACGCCACTCAGCTTGAGTGGAACTCCTGAACATTAAATCTCTCAGGAGCTTTAGAGGAGAGCAGGCAGTGCCATCTGTCAAGGTTTCTATCTTTTTGTATTATTCTTTTTCCGAGCTGTGATCTTTCATTCTCTGCAGTTTGACTCGTATCCTAAACTGAAAGATGGTCCAGGCTTTTTGCGATCTCGTGTTTAAGTTTTAACTGAAGGAGGACGCAAGTTCTGAGAGAAGAACAGCAACATTTAAAAAAAAAAAAAAAAAATTTTTATTACAAAATGTTGTTCTCTCAGAACCAAATGACATTTGCTTCAGCCAACTGAGAGCAACTCGTTTTCTTCTCCCAAGTGACACTTCGTCTCAGATCGACACTGGATCCTGGTAATGCATTTATTGATGTGATCGGGTCAGTGCCAGGTCTAACCGTGAATCCCCAGGTCTCAGAAACCCCGGGCTCCCCCAAACGCAACAGAAGACCAGGATTACTCCAGACCATGAAGAAAATCTGGTCCAAGAAACGCTTCCAGGTCAGTCCTGCATGACTCTTCCTTTAAACTTCCTCTCTATCTATTTGACTTAGAAGTGTTTTGGTGTCACAGCTTAACCTATATGTGCTATGTTCATCATTCGGTGTGTGTAGTCTGTGTGAGCTTTGCCCTAGTTTTAGTTCCCTTTATGGGGACACACCACAATACGATAGTGACTGACGAGCCCCACCCTTCATCTGTAAACAAAGTGCGTTCATGATCGCACGCCAATGAAAATGCAATTTTTTCAATATTTTTCTTTTGCATGATGAACAAGAGGATAATGAGAGCTTTTATCTTTTTAGGGGTCTGCCCTGTTCAATCTACCATTTACGGGTTTCCTTGTTACTCAAGAGCATGCATGTCTTGTGCTACGGAGGTGCTTTTGAGTAATAAAAATGGTTGGTTACTAACAGCAAGTAGCAAAATCATCAGTTAATCATGCAAAATTGGAGAATTATACTTATTTGTTTTGTTTTTTTGCTTAAGAATAAACTACAAATGATATAAGCATTGGATATTTATATGGCTCTGCATTTTTAAGGGCCACCACAGAAAGGGAGTAACATATGGCAAATCAGCATGTAGGTTATTACAGGTCGAAGAGTAGTAAAGCAAAATTGCATGTAACAGCAACCTCATTATCCCTTATGGTGCAGATTGTTTTATTTTTATTTTTTATTTTATTTTTTTATTATTTTTTTTTTTCTTCATTTGAATCAACCAACTAGAATGCACAAGACATTATTCATAAGAAATCATTTATTTTACTAAGAACGTGTGGATTAATAATGGTCATCTAACCTTATTTTAGTGATCAAATGCAATATTTCCTAGTTGTAACTGGGTAACCTAGTGCAGCATCAATGCTGTACAATCAATCAGTAATTCTTTTGTTCTGTTATCAAAGGATCCATGAAAGCACTCTTCTCTATGCTCATGTGTTAGATCAATATTACAAAGTGGGGAGAAAAACTGTGTCCGTGCCACACTACAAGTCATGAACAAAACACGTAGAAACAAAGATAGAAAAGATAGACAGCAAACCAAGACACTTCATCTTCAGCCAAAACTAAAAGGCAGGATATTTCCACATTTTCCTCCTTTCTTGAGAACGCGTCACACCGACATTTCACAGGTGAGATGTGCAAACGTGATGCGTTCCCTTTTTCCTCGGCTCTCAGGGCTAATGGAAATCAGTGGGAAAGCGGGTGTGATGGAAAGAGGAGGGCAGAGGAGGGAATAGGGGATGGGTGAAAAGGAGAGATAATTGGATCTTTAGTCTGCAGACGGAGGCAGACAGGTGGAGAAAGGATGAGATGAAGAGACTGGGAGAGCAAAGACATCACTGTTATTTTACAGCTTTGTAAAACTGAACATTAATAGCATTTATTCTTCATGTCACATTTGATAGTGTTAATAATGACTGGAGCATTATTAAGCCCAGTCATCCACATGTTAGAAATATTAGCATTTCTACTATTATAGAAACACTAATTGCATTTAAATGCACACTATTATTGCAATCTCAGTTATAACTATCAGATTTTGACAACTGTTACTCTTATAGATGTATGTAAACAGCATACTGGAATATTTTAAATTGGATTAAAGCACCCAAGAAAAAAAAAATTTTTTTAGTCTAATAATCATGTTTTTCAGTGCATGTATACCGGTAATCTGATATCTATCATTATTCTACAGACTGTGTACAAATAATACCAGATAGTGAAGAGCTGCCCCAAATACCATGAAGAGCCTGGTGTGAAATCCTAAACCATAAAAAAGCTTAAATACATGTTTACCATTTATATTTAAAGAATTGTGGCAGAAACATTCAATTATAATTCTAAAACTATTCCTTTATTGCTGGGTTGATTTGCGGGTTGCAAAGAGACTAGAGGTACATATGTCCTGTATTTCCTGTATTTAAAAAGAAATCCAATTATTAGTAGTGTAGTGTAACCCCAGAATTTTCCCATTATCAAATTACCAATAATGATTACTGATAATTACTGAGAAGTGAAGATAAACACCCAAATTATTGCCAAAATCAGATGTTCTACATAGAAACTTTAAGGATCCAGACATAAACCTACTCACTGATGACCAGTAGTCAATCCAGGAGCGTTTTCTGATGAAAGAGAACCTGCCACCATTGGTCCAAACGATTTAGGTCAAAAATAATCATGTCAATGAGTTAGATTTTTTTCCGCCTCTGATTTAACCAAAATGTACATATTTGGCTTGATAAGCTGTTAATAAACCTACTGGCATAATCAGACCCAGTAAGAGATCCATAAAGAACAACAGTGTGTGATAACTGTAGGGAGAGGGTGTGATATGAGTGAGAGTCTGGCCTCCATTGCTAACTTCAGCTGCTGACTCGAGATCAACCACAATGAGCAAGCACCCTGGGTGACTGCGGGGGACGTGCACTCCAAAGTGTGAAGTGATTCATTTACCACATGGCAGCTGTGTGTGTGATGAAAGTTGGTCGGACAAGAATGAAATGGCTTACAGGGCTTACGAAGCCAAATTTAAACGAGACATCACATGCTCGAGACTTAGAGCTATTTAAGCACCTGTAATATAAATATGCACCTGTAATGATATTTTTAACAAGTGATCAGAGACCAAATTTTCCAGCTCTTCTGTTCACTGTGATTTTTGTTTAGGCAAAGATCTGGTGTGAACTCCTATGATATTGGAGCCCTTCAAAGTGCTGGCTGTCTTTGATTAAAAAAAAAAAAAAATTTAATTAAAAAACGAATCTTTCCACAACCATCATCTTGCATCATTAATATGCAACACGTCAGTAAATGTAATGTTGAGAAGTAGGGATGCATCGATACCATCCATACCTGTTGTTTGGTTCCAATACCGATACCGAAATCAGTAACCTTCTTAGTATTAAGGAATCAAGGATGTCATAGAACTTTCTATTTAGCTCTATTTATGTTTCCCAGTCTATTTATGTGTCTATGCACATACTATACTAGGCTCATTCTTTATAGCATTCGCTAGCTGATTGTAAATGAATTACATTAGCTAGCTAGCTAGATCGAGTTGGGCTGCAGTGGAGAAGAGCTTCAGAAAAGTGATTCTGTACAGCTGTAAGTAAAGTACATTTTATTGTCTTCTATGCGTCCAATGCGAACGATAGTTTATGATCATCAAGAGCAACATACTAAGCAAGGCTGTTCTTTTTACCCACCCAGCATTAGCATTTGCTGCAGCATTTCCTTGCAGCCGTGTGCTGCTATTAATGAATTCCTCGTGTTGGTTTTTGTTTTATCAGGTTACTTGTATTGTAGGAAGATGCTGTGGTTCCTTCTCTTAATGTTTCAAAGAGAACAGTTCACAGTTTGCTTTGCTTTGATTGGTGTCATTAATCATGGAACACGTCCCTGTCATTTCATGTTGTCTCTACAGTAGCATGGCAATGTACACTAGGATTACATCAAACAGTTTCACGTTAGGACAGATGTTGGTATCAGAGCAATCTTTCTGAGTATGAGTATGAGTAAATGAGCACGGTAGCGGGCGGCTACCCGATACCAATACTGGTGTCAACAACCATGCATCCCTACTGAGAAGCTATCCAGAACCACAGCTCTGCAGAAAAGGCTTTATTTATTTATTCAAATAGATTCAGTGCAATTAAAAAGAATTCCATTTTTAAAAATGTAAGTCAACATCAACTTCATTGTCATTATGCATATTGCATAATGAAATGAGGTAGAGAGCCCTTCAGTGCTACATTACACACTGAAAATTACAACGATGCTTATTTAACTGAAGACAAGTGTGAACAAAAGCAAAACCTACAATCACAATGTAGAAACAGAATGGAAAAAACTATGTACAATGTAATACATTGAAATACATTTCACAATTTCACAATGTAGTAAACAGAATGGAAAAAACAAAACAAAAAAAACCAACTGGCACAATAATGCAAATAGTCCAAGTAACAGAATATACTCTGCAGTCAGCTAAATAATTGAATTAGAAACACACAATTATGTTTTAAAGTTCGATACACCTGCCATCACACAGTCCACTGATTTACCGACTAAACCCCAAAGCTAATTTTCGTTTCTTTATTTCTTTGGACCACAGCCTGTTCGACTTTTCATCCTCATCTTGTTAGCGCTATTCAGACTTTCTTCCCAATTTTGGCAGCTCAATAGTTTATTGCATTTTCTGGGCTGTATTTCTACAGTAGATAATGAGCCAAAACGGTCCCTTTTTTTTCCCCACATTCATTTCCCTAGTGCATCCTGATACTCAGTGACTGAATGTCAACACCATATAGTGGACATGGCCTGTTTACTCATATCTGACCCAGAAAGGCAAGCGTGGCTGTGTTCTTCATGGCACAGATGGCAGGCTGGAGATCCTCGCTGGGCAGCCAGCTCTCGGGTAGCTGAGCCTGTCTGTCTTTGGCTGTGTTCACTAGATGGGTGTTAGTTTGGAAAATGTAACAGGAGCTACTTGTTCTCCGTTAGATAGGGATTCCAGAACGTCTTGGGACAAAGGAACAATTTCAGAAAAACATGAATCAGAGATACAATGCTGACATCATACAAACCCTCACACATTTCACACATTACCACCAACACATTATTACACCAAGGCATGATGACGTTTCCCAGTTATCGTCAAAGAGCAAATTATTAGCATTCATAACTATCTGAGTCTCATAATGGTGTCTGATATGGATCGGTTATTTCTTGCTCAATATTTATCACTGACAAATATGATTACTTGGAGCAATAGTGTAAAAACTGAGATTTTACTTTAACAAACTCCACAAATTATGATTACTTAGATTATTCCCTATACACATTAACTCACATACATTAGAGCTTAATAAATAAAAACAATCTACAGCTATAGCAAAGTTGTATAACAAATACAGATACAAGAAAAAATAAGCCAGTGCTGATCATATGAAAATCATGCTCCATTATGAATATTTCACATTATGATCTGAGTCACCATCATTTGCCATTTGCATACTGTGTGGCATGTCATTATTTGTTCACAGATTGGACTAATTGAGGCGCCAGAAGAATGTCTCTTGTGTATTATGCATGCTACTTGCTCTCTCGAGTGCTACTTGGCTTTTCACCCTCATGAAGATGCTAAACATTTGAGATAATGAAAAATTACCATGTAACATATTACTACGAATCCCACTCTGTTCATTAATTATTCAAAGATTTTTAAAGGCCCATAAATGCCAATACAAATAGATTGGATCTCGTGTCAACCTATTACACAAAACTAAACATTATAATGTGATCAGAAAATCCTGTCAAGCCACATGTCAGGATGTGAAGGAGGAGGAATATTCTTGGGGTGTCACGACTCCCCCCCAAAAAAGCTTGACGCACCTTGTTGTTCTGAACAAACTCTTATTTCTGTCGATGTTTGATGTATGACTCCTGATTTTAAGCTTACCTTCCTTTCCTTCTTCTCCTAATGCCCTCTAGCACTGCCGCTCCATCCATAAGCCTCTGCCACTGTGACAGATACCATCCATAACTAATGTTATTAGTTAACCTTATTCTTGGGAGAAGGGCAGAAATCTCGGATGCCAAAGGCATTGCGAGTGCATCTCTTTTGCCATGGCTAATGAATTGGGAGTGACAGGAGGCATGCCGATCCCAGCCTCCGTATCCCCTGCCTCAGCCACAACCTCCGTATCACCTTATTTATTGCCTTAAATTGGTATTAGGCAGGAGAATTGCAGAGGCAGGTTACACAATACATTAAAATAAAAAAAGAATGATATGCCACAAACCACATATCTGATGTAGCCAGACAAGATTAAAAAAAACGAAAACCAATCTTTTAAACAATTTAGGATCCTGTCAGTGCACCCATTACACTACACTCTAATAAAAAGGATACTAAACTGTTCCAGTACCATGGGTATTACCGTTCCTTCTCCCTGGGGTGATACCATCAAGTGTACACCTTTTGTACATTTAGTTTGTATCTTTGACTCAGAAAGATCCATGTAGCATATCTGGAAAGCTTTACCATAAAGACTAATTATGATCCATTTATGTATCTCAAATCATTTTAAACGTACACAATATCCACAGATGTATATTAAAAGTACAGAAGGTGTACCCTTGAAGGTACCACCCCAGCAACAAGAAAGTGTTGTTTCTTAATAGTTTAGCACAATTATTTCTGAGTGTACCATTCTCTGTCTTCTCCATCCATTTGAAATGCAATAAGGATGTTTAAGGATGTTTAGATCTAGACAGAGCATGGATATTTTAAGAGACACTGTAGGTGGTGATGGTCCAAATATCAACCCAATTTATGAGCCTCTTGGTCACCAACTGCCCCAATTTCACATTGAAATCTAGGCTAATAGGACAATGACAGAGCCACAACAAAGTAAAAGCCATGCTCAAAATAGTGGCTGCTTGAGCTCTTTTTTCTTCTAACTTTTTAAGGCTAGCTTCAAGCCTTCAGTAACTTGCTTAAGTATTCACCCCCCTTGAACTGATCGATGTTTAGTAGTGTTACAACCAGGAACTTAAATTGACTTCACTGGGGTTCTACGTCATGGATCTACACAAAACACTCATAAAAGTGAAGTGGGTGGGGGAAAATCAATCTAGTTTTCTAAATTTATTAACAAATGAAAAATCAAAGTTGTGATCGCATAAGGATTCAACCCCCAGTTGGTGTGAAACTCCTAAATTAGTTCTGATGCCAAGTTGCCATCTGATGTCACATAATTAGATGAATGCAGCTAAATTGTGTGGAATTAAAGTGTATCATGATCTCAATATACACAATGCACCTGTTCCTAGAGAACATACCTAAACAAACAGCATCATGAAGATTAACAAGTCTGGTACAAAGTTCTGGAAAATCAGTCAGAGGTGTTTTATTATTGTCTATTATTGTGTAATTTAATTTAAAAGATTTCAATTAAGTCCATTTCAATTCCAGGTTGTAACACTACAAATGTAGAAAAGTTCAAGGGGGTGAATACTTATGTAAGGCACTGTAGTTATCCTGACACTTCTTCTGTGTATGTGTGCATGTGCCTGTTTTTTCAATCATCTGATTTGTCATGATTTGCTTAAACATTTTGATCTTCCTAGTGTTGAACTGTGTTCACTGAAATGCTTTTTCTCTCTTTCTTTTTATTTCAGAAAACCGGACACTCAAACCGAACATTTGGCCGGTTTACCCATGGTGTGTTTGGTTTTATAGATAACAGGTTATTACAAAAAGAAATTTTACAATTACATCACGGAGTCTGTCGGTGATCGTAGAGTCTGGTCTGTGCTTGAGATTGAGGATGCATTTCAGCTAGAAGTATTAAATACTGTCCATAAAAACACACACAAGGACCTTGAGTGGTCTTACACAACAGTTACCAATCCAAGTTGTGCACATTTTTATGTTTTTCTGGAAAAAAAAAAAAAAAAGCTCATGAAGAGCTTGATAGTGAGCTGATGAGCTGATTCAGTAGGATTTGGGGGGAAAAAGAGAAGCATTCAAGGCTCTAGTGGACATCTAAGATCATGCTCAACGTCTAATTATAAAGACATTTACTCCAGAGTATTATCATATACATAACATGTTTTTAATAACATGTGATAAAAGACAGAAAGAAAACGCAAATCTGAATTGAGCATCAAGCCATTCTCTATTCTTCTACTTTAGTTGGCGGTTTTACAATAAACCGAAAGTAATATATGAGCACAGACACCTGAACGAATATTTAATAGCGCTACCTGCGTCTTATTGTGCCACTGCAGGAAAGCCTCTACTTAACCATGTATTATTATGGACTGCTATAATACAGATACGCAGCAGATAATGAGATAATTCAGTATAATGTATTCTCTCCATCAAAATGAGCTTCGCCATGTATACAGTTTCTCCAGCAAGCATCCTTCATCTTATTGCTGACTGTGTTTTTGTTATTTTATGAAATGTCACAGTATATGATTGATGTTTTATGTGTTTTTAATAAATCTGTTTTTGGTTGGATTGAATTATCATTTTTCATTTGTGTTGTACTTGATGTTATGGGGATGGGATTATTATGTTAGTGCCTTTTTCATTGCATTTGTGGTGTGTGTGTATGTGTGTGTGAGAGAGAGAGAGAGAGAGAGAGAGAGAGAGGTAGGAGAGAGAGAGAGAGAGAGAGCAGTCATGCACTAGAGAGAATTCTGGCATCTGTCAGAGAGAGTACTGATTAAGTGAGAACTGACAATACCTCAATTAACCGACACATCCGAGGCCAAAATAATAATGAATACTGAATAATTTTGCACAATGACTTGCACTTTATCTACTCCGTTAGAGAAAAACGAGGCATTCCTTTTCACAATGAAATCCAAATCATTGCTCTGATTAACAGCCTAATTAATTTTACAATTTTTTTTTTATCTTTCTTTATAACGACCTTAACAGCACTTAAGCTAAAGTGTACAGTAGTTCAGACATGAACTCTCATCATGAATTTGATGTTTGAGTGGATATGCTGTAGCATCTATCAGTTACAAGACAAGTATGTGTATTAGGGAGACTGGAATGATGAATGATGAATGTGTCACAGTTTTTTAGTGCTGTGATACTTCTGAACAATCTGCCTTGGACAACTAAACAACATCCCTACTTCCCATTGGGTGATTTATATATACAGTATCTCACAAAAGTGAGTCCACCCCTCACATTTTTGTAAATATTTTATTATATCTTTCCATGGGACAACACTGACAAAATGACACTTTGCTACAATGTAAAGTAGTGAGTGTACAGCTTGTATAACAGTGTAAATTTGCTGTCCCCTCAAAATAACTCAACACCCAGTCATTAATGTCTAAACCGCTGGCAACAAAAGTGAGTACACCCCTAAGTGAAAATGTCCAAATTGGGCCCAAAGTGTCAATATTTTGTGTGGCCACCATTATTTTCCAGCACTGCCTTAACCCTGTTGGGCATGGAGTTCACCAGAGCTTCACAGGTTGCCACTGGAGTCCTCTTCCACTCCCCCATGACGACATCACAGAGCTGGTGGAGGTTAGAGACCTTGCGCTCCTCCACCTTCCATTTGAGGATGCCCCACAGATGCTCAATAGGGTTTAGGTCTGGAGACATGCTTGGCCAGTCCATCACCTTTACCCTCAGCTTCTTTATCAAGGCAGTGGTCGTCTTGGAGATGTGGATCTCATGTTGGACTACTGCCCTGCGGCCCAGTTTCCGAAGGGAGGGGATCATGCTCTGCTTCAGTATGTCACAGTACACTCCCCAGTGCTGGCAGCACTCATGCAGCCCCAGACCATGACACTCCCACCACGATGCTTGACTGTAGGCAAGACACACTTGTCTTTGTACTCCTCACCCAGTTACCGCCACACACGCTTGACACCATCTGAACCAAATAAGTTTATCTTGGTCTCATCAGACCACAGGACATGGTTCCAGTAATCCATGTCCTTAGTCTGCTTGTCTTCAGCAAACTGTTTGTGGGCTTTCTTGTGCATCATCTTTAGAAGAGGCTTCCTTCTGGGATGACAGCCATGCAGACCAATTTGATGCAGTGTGCATTGTATGGTCTGAGCACTGACAGGCTGACCCCCCACCCCTTCAACCTCTGCATCAATGCTGGCAGCACTCATACGTCTATTCTGTAAAGCCAACCTCTGGATATAATGCTGAGCACGTGCACTCAACTTCTTTGGTCGACCATGGCGAGGCCTGTTCTGAGTGGAATCTGTCCTGTTAAACTGCTGTATGGTCTTGGCCACTGTGCTGCAGCTCAGTTTCAGGGTGTTGGCAATCTTCTTATAGCCTAGGCCATCTTTATGTAGAGCAACAGTTCTTTTTTTCAGATCCTCAGAGTGTTCTTTTCCATGAGGTGCCATGTTGAACTTCCAGTGACCAGTATGAAAGAGTGTGAGAGCGATAACACCAAACTTAACATATCTGCTCCCCATTCACACCTGAGACCTTGTAACACTAACAAGTCAAATGACACCAGGGAGGGAAACGGGCTAATTGGGCCCAATTTGGACATTTTCACTTAGGGGTGTACTCACTTTTGTTGCCAGCTGTTTAGACATTAATGGTGTTGAGTTATTTTGAGGGGACAGCAAATTTATACTGTTATACAAGCTGTACACTCACCACTTTACATTGTAGCAAAGTGTCATTTCGTCAGTGTTGTCCCATGAAAAGATATAATAAAATATTTACAAAAATGTGAGGGGTGTACTCACTTTTGTGAGATACTGTATTTAAATAAATAAATAAATAAACTAAATACTAGCCTCCAATGCAATATAGGCAAAAATAAAAAAAAAATACATTTATGATGCAAACCCCTGTGTGTCAGCATGAAGGCTATCAGTGACAGTGTTGCTAGGAAATAAATGCATGCTCAGCACTTTTAAAAAAAAAAACAGGGATTGGGAGTGTGTGTGACTGATTCACTGGGGGTGGGACTGGTTTCTATAGTAACAGTGCATTCCTGTTTTCCTCTCCCCTCTGCCACTATGGAAGCGAAGTATTTCGCTCGTGCAGGAAACAGAGTTATGGTAATGCTTTTTCTCACTTTTGCACCTTTTTAAACCTTCTATCCCATTGTAGGTCTTTGTCGCCCAATCAAATTCATCCTCTGCTTTCCTTTAATTACTTCACTCGGTTCCTAGTGAGGTTCTGTTATTTTTTCTTTTGTGCATATACTGTGTATATATAGGAGATTATATTTTGCTGAATATACAGCTGAACCAGACAATGCACAGATCATTTATATATATATATATATATATATATATATATATATATATATATATATATATATATATATATATATATATATATACAGTGGAACTCTGCACCATGGTTCAGTCTGTTGTTGAGTTGCAGCACCTGCTGTGGCTGAACAGTCCGATCCTGGATCGGCAGGCTCTGTTGCAGTTGCTACAGGTGAAAACCGCGCCTGGTTCTGAGGGCACTAATGCTGCCCTCTGCCGTCTGCGCTCCTTCCTCTCTTCCCAGTGCTGGTCTCTTCTCTCCTCACTCCTCTTTGTGCATGCTTTCACAACACTTCTCCAGCTGCTGCGGTCTTCAGCCACTGACTCCCAGCCTGCTGGGTCGATGTCGCCTGCTCTCATATCTCGCTTACAGACATCCTTGAAGCGTAGAACAGGTCTCTCTGCAGGTCTGGAGCCAGTGGCGAGCTCACCGTACAGGATGTCCTTGGGGATCCTCCCGTCTTCCATCCGCCTGACATGGCCGAGCCACCGAAGGCGATGCTGCAGTGCGTACATGCTTGGGGTTCCCGCCTTCTCAAGAACCACCTTGTTCGGGACGTGGTCCTGCCAGGTGATCCCCAGAATTCTTCTGAGGTTGCGCAGGTGGAAGGTGTTGAGCCTGCATTCTTGGTGGGAGTACAGAGTCCATGATTCACTGCCGTAAAGTAGCGTACTGAGCACACAGGCCTGGTACACCTGCATCTTGGTGTTGGTAGTCAGTGTGTGGTTGTCCCAGACCCTCTTGGCCAAGCGAGCCATGGCTGTTGCTGCCTTGTCGATTCTCTTGTTGAGTTCGGCATCCAGGGAGAGGTTGCTGGACATGGTGGAGCCAAGGTATGTAAAGTCTTCCACGACTTCAAGGGTGAAGTCGCCGATGGATATGCTTGGGGCGTTGCTCACATATTGGCCCATGATATTTGTCTTCTTCAAACTGATGGTCAACCCGAACTCTCTGCATGCATGTGCAAAGCAGTTGATGAGTCGCTGCAGTGCCTCTTCGGAGAGTGCCGTCAGAGCTGCATCGTCAGTGAAGAGCATCTCTCATATGAGAACCTGCCGCACTTTGGTCTTAGCTCGAAGGCGGGCGAGGTTGAACACACTGCCGTTGCTTCTGGTGTGGAGATACACACCATCCTCTGACTGGCTGAAGGCGTAGGACAGCAGCAGGGAGAAGAAGACGCCGAAGAGTGTCGGAGCAAGAACGCACCCCTGTTTCATGCCACTCTTGATTGGGAATGGATCCGAGGAAGAGCTGTCGTACTGTACAGTGCCCTTCATGTCTTCATGAAAAGACGTGATCATCCTCAGGAGCTTGGGGGGACATCTAATCTTCTGCAGCAGTGTGAAGAGGCCTTTCCTGCTGACCAGGTCAAAGGCCTTGGTCAGGTCGATGAATGCGACATAGAATGGTCGTCGCTGTTTGCGGCATTTCTCTTGGAGCTGACGTAGGAAGAAGATCATGTCGATGGTTGATCTTCCAGCTCTAAACCCGCACTGTGCCCCGGGGTGTACGCGCTCCGTGAGCGACTGCAATCTGTTGAGGACTACTCGGGCGAAGGCCTTCCCAACAATGCTGAGGAGGGAGATTCCACGGTAGTTGTTGCAGTCGCTGCGGTCACCCTTGTTCTTATACAGAGTGACGATGTTGGCATCGCGCATCTCTTGGGGCACTGTCCTTTCTTCCCAACAACTGTTCTAGGTGTTGTAGCTGGTGTAGGTGGTGGAGGAGAGCAGTCTTGAGGATTTCAGGTGGGATGCCATCTTTTCCTGGAGCTTTGCCGCAGGCGAGGGAGTCGATGGCCTTGCTCAGTTCTTCTACAGAGGGTGGAACGTCGAGCTCCTCCATGATGGGTAGGTTGGCGGTGCTCTCAGCAGCTGCGTCTGTGACCACGTTCTCTCTCGAGTAGAGCTCCTGGTAGTGTTCAGCCCACCTCTCCATCTGCTTGCTGCGGTCTGTTATGATTTCGCCGGCAGCTGACTTCAGAGGCGCGATCTTGTTTACGCTTGGGCCGAAGGCCCTCTTCATGCTGTCGTACATGCCGCGAATGTTGCCACAGTCAGCAGACAGTTGAATGCTCTGACAGAGGCTGAGCCAGTAGCCATTGGCGCAGCGCCGAGCAATCCGTTGGGAGTCGTTCCTGGCCTTCCTGAGTGCAGCGAGTGTCTTCTCGGAAGGCTCCCTCTTGTAGTTGATCAGGGCTGCTCTTTTGGCCTCGATTGCTGGTTCTAGATCAGCGATGCCGGCTTCAAACCAATCCGGGTTTTGCCTCTCTCTCTTGCCAAAGGTGTCCATTGTGGAGTTGTAGATGGCATCATGGATGTGATTCCATCTCTCTTCAGCGTTAGCAGCAGGGCAGTCCTTGAGGGCATCCTCGATGGAGTTGGCGAAGCGTTCGCACAGATCTGGACTTGCCATTCTAGCAGTGTTGATCCGAGGGCGACCTTTCTGCTTAGATTGGTGGATCCGCTTGGGCTGGAGACGGACTTTGCTGCCAACCATGGAGTGGTCGGTGTCTCAGTCGGCACTGTGGTAACTGCGTGTGGTGAGAACGCAGTTCAGTGAGGGTCTCCGTGTGATGACGAGGTCCAGCTGGTGCCAGTGGCGGGATCTGGGGTGCCGCCAGGATAATCAGGACCAGTGATGCCCATCCCCCCTACCAGGTAGGATGCAGCGTGCCAGACACCAAAGGTACTACCTCATCCCATATATATATATATATATATATATATATATATATACACACTTTAATAGGAGCACCTATATACCTCTAGAGACTCTAGAGACTTGTATATGAAAATACCAGGATATCAGCAGTTTATGAAATACCCAAGTCAGCCCATCTGACACCAACAACCAAGCCATGGCCAGAGATGATTCTTTTCCCCCCATTCTGATGTTTGATGTGAACATTAACTGAAGCTCTTGACCTGCATCTGCATGATTGTATGTATTGTGCTACTGCCACATGATTGGCTGATTGGATAACTGCATAACTGAGCAGGTGTACAAGTGTTCCTAATAAAGTGGATGGTGAGTGTATAGTTCTCTTTAGAAATAAAATCTGTGCATTGTCTGGTTCTCCTGTATGTTTTTGCAAAACTGGGACAATATAAGTTCGTAGAAGAGAGAAATCTGACATAGAAACACAGAGCAGCCTCAGCTGCGGAGTTAATTTTATTTGTTGGCGTTATTTTCCTACTTGATTGCACTCATCATTTCAGCCTGGCAGGTTTTGGATTTCAGTGTGATTGGCTTGTTTCTCACCCGCAGACTCTGAAACCACGGAGGACGAAGCAGCCGAGCCACAGATGGAGACCAAAGACGGAGGCAGAGGTGATCCAGATGAGACCTCCCAGCGGGTCCATGCAGGTAATTACACTATTTTCACCAACATCATTGTTACTTTCCAGACATCACACACAGCCCACCCCACACGGTCTCTTCAATTCACAATGGACACACACATTTTTCATTTATTTTATCTTTATTTAACCTTTAATTTAACCTGACAAGTAATTACATATGCATATAAGTATTTACAATGCCTGGCATGGCAAGCAGTAATACGGCTTCAATGGGATAGAAAGTGGAAGGGGGAAAAATGTATGACAATTTTACAAAAAAAAACAAACAAAAAGAAACGGAAAAAAAGCAGCATAGTATGACAAATTTAAGAAATGTTTAAAAGTACACATATGTTTTTTATTGTGAGCACTTCATGGTTTATTACAGTTTCTGTGAGAGAAATTCAGTGTCATTTATCTATTTTGATCTGCTGTCTGGTCTCTGTTCACACTACTGTGTACTGCTACATTTACTTTGTCACCTTGTTTACTTCACTCTTTGTTGTCGTATCTCAGAGACAAGGGAGAAAAAATGACTTTGGTGAGATTGAAAATCTCATAAATTGTATTCTTTTTTCCCCGCTTGGTTTTAGATGTGCTTGCCTCAATCGATCTTCTCTGCACACAAGCCATAGATTAACCCTCAGAACCCTAAAGCAATATAAAATATCCAAGAATGTCTTATCACAGTGTCTCACACATGCATCAGAATCTAAGGTTGAGTTATTCGTGCTGTTTTGACATCGGCCTGTGTGGAGCTAAATCAGTCATTTACGCCAGCAAGAAAATAAGTATCAAAAATAAATAGCATTTTATGCTAAACTTTGCCTATACATTGCAATATATTGTAAAGTCAAGAACAAAGTGTTTTATGTTTTATTGAGGTTCCTTCCAAAATGGTCAAATAGTACATGTTAAGTTATTAATAGAGAAAAAAAAAACTAAGGAATATCAGTTTTAAAGATTGCATTTTTATTCTAATTGTGATATACGTCAATATTTTGCAATAACATTGACAGGCATTGGGCACTGACTTTTCAAATCAGGTCTAGCCTTATGTTTTAGACTGTTGCAATGTGCATCAACTTTTTGGGGATTTGAATATGTTGAATCTTGTGGATAAAGAAAACATGAATACAAAATGCACAAGGAACACCAACTTTGTCAATCAACTGTATATTTAACCATATATTTTAGTTTATATGTATCCATATCTCATATTCATCAATAAATATATTATTCTGGTTTTCTACCACAGAACTGCTGAATCCTTGAATCTGATTGGCCAGAAGGTGTTGATTAATTTTCTATAACAGAAGCTCTGAAAGTATTTCTGGCTAAATAGCAAATGACAGGTTTATATTAATGCGCTTGTTCTAATATGTTATCGTTTCTATAGTAACAGCTATTTCACATTGTTCTGTATGGCAGACACATGTAATTTAACAAATATTTAACATGTAACATAACATGTTTTTTTCTAATTGTTGCTATTTAAGAACAAGAAAAAAACAAGAAGAACAAGAAAATAAATGTTGGTATAGTGTATAAGCTGTTATAGAGACATTTGTTTATTTCTTTTCTTAGTTATGTGACAGGCTGGAATTTGTTTTATTAATTTCAAGACAGAAAAAAAGAGAGGTTGGTGAGGGAACTCATTTTTATAGCCTCTATAACACATGATAACAGGAACTAACTTCTCTTGTGGATGTTCCTCAACATTAAATGTAACTATAAACTGATACTGTAATTGGTGGCAAATTGCTGTGGTATAAGAGGAACAAAACACTCCATAGTGGTTGATTATTTTCTTACAGTATATCAGCACACCTTGTTGTGTTTTATTCCTTACTTAATGCTCTATATCTGCATTCCATTACAAATCAGCTACAGTATACAAATAAATATATATTATATATTTTGGCACATCATCAAATCATCCTCCTCTTAAATCTCAGCATGTGCAGAGACATGCGGCTTCTCTGCAACCTGTAACATTTTTTAAAGACCCTTATACTGCTGATACCAACAGTGTTATTCTCAACAGAGAAAGAATGCTTACATGTTTACAAGCGAGAAGCTTACTCTGCCATTCTGTTCAGTCACTTTGCAGGATCTTGGCAGTGGCACTTTCTGCTGTCATTATATGTTATGAGAAAAGCTGTCCCTGCCGCCCCTGGGGAGAGGAAGTGGGTGTACATTTGGGGTGCTTTCAGATGGAGGGAAATGTATTTCTTATATTAGAGAGTAGAAGGAAAAAAGAAAATAGTATTTCTCTAACCAAAATAAAATAGGTCATGGAAATGTACTGTACTTTTTAAAATGAAATAAATATATAAATATTACAGTACTGTGCAAAAGTTTTAGGCACATGCAAAGAAATGCTGTAGAGCAAAGATGCCTTCAAAATAATGAAATGTTTATATCCAAATAATTATAATGTTTCTACATTAAAAGAAAAAATACCATGAAGAGCAGTAAACAGAAGTAAATGAAACAAAGTCAATATTTGGTGTGACAAAAAAATACAAATTTAAATAAAAATAATAGTCTCCGGTACAATTTGTGCAGTTTTATAAGGAAATGAGCTGGTAAGTTTTCCTGAGCATCTTTCAGAACCAGCCACTGTTCTTTGAGACTTTGACTTTTGCTCTTGCTTCTTATTTTTGCAGCAAAACCCAGCAGCCTTCATTGTGTTTATTGTCTGAAAAGTGGGGTCTTACATAATATGCTGCTTTCTTTAATGACATACAAACATTTTTCTGTAACATTTAATTTTGTGCTAGAAAACTAATGTTTGGGAATCTAAAATGTTTTTTGTACTGACTTGATATTGTAGAAGTCATAAAATAAAATAAAAAATCTATAACAAAGTTGGTGCTAAAAAATAGGCTGCCTAAAACTTTTGCACAGTACTGTATACACGCAAGCTGGTGGATTGTAGTATTTAATCAGGTATGTTTTTAGTAAATAATCACATTAGCATACTTCTTTCTCTGGCAATTGGCTTTCCTCCAGTAAGCTCACTACTGAGTGATGGGATGCATTGTCTCCTCACTATCTAACACCGAGTGCTATGAAAACTGCCTCTCAAGCCTGTCTAAATAATGAACGCCCACAATTTACAGGCGAAGAAATATGGAGGGAATAAACGTGTCAAGCATTGAGATTTCCTGTGGAGTGATGCATATTTGATGCATTAGGAGCATTAGGACGGTGGATCGGTGGGTGGAGGCTTTGTCTCTGCGAATCTGAAGGATGTTTGCCCTTTATATTGCCTCCCGTTTTTCCCTGCATCAAGCTGCATCTGCCCACCGCAACGAACCAGGCTGTGAGAGAACCGATTCCTGCTGAGGACACGCCGTCTACCACAGAGCCTGCTGGAAATGTCAAGCACCTGGTCATCTCCATTTAAAAAAAAAAAAAAAAAAAAAAAAAAAAAAGCTTTCCTCAAATTCCATGTAATCCGAGCAATCCAATTCTCAGGGATTCCATAAAATGACAGATCCTAGCCTGGATTAAATGGCATTTTCTAAGTGGTCTAACCTTCCTTTATCATTTTTTAAAGGTTTTAACTAAGTAGGCTTAAATGGCAAAGGATTATTCTGCAGGTGTGGTTATGATAAAGCAGAATTATAGAGTATTAAAAATGATCATTTTCATTGCTGCCATAGAATGTTTGCATATTATATCCTGAGATTTCCATTTTCATGTGAAATAACATGAGCATTTCATCATAAACGAAAGGCTGAAATTAAGATATCACATAAAAGACCATGTTAATTGTATACTACAGTGATGAAAGAAGATTTCGCAGTCAATATTTACACAGCTGCTTCATATGTAAATGTGACACAGTTACATTTTTAAATTGCCATTCTGCAATCATATAAGGACACGGGTTCATGCAGTAATTAGAAAAGTTCCACTCCACATGAGTATGAAAATTAGTCAATTCAAATAAAAATATACACAGCAGTTCTTAAGACATTTAATTATTTAACAGTATAACATTAGTTTATTTACGAGTATTTACTAGAATAATGCCATTTATATTCAAAACCAGTGACTGTAGATGCTTCTATGATTGAAAATTGTAGAAATCAGCTAGAATCACCTTAGAAGAGCCCACGAAGTATCAGTGAAAACAAGCCAGATAAACTGTGTTGAACTTTTTCACACAAGGTTGCTAAAGTCAATCTGGTTTAAAGCGATGTGCTTTTTTGTGATGGAAAAGCTGAAGCTCGTGAAATGGCCCTCACAGTCCCCCGAACATCATTGAAAAGGTAGAAGGTAGAAAGGTAGGTAGAAATTTAAAATGCTGTTCATGCAAGACAGCCCAAGAAGATCTCAGAACTAGAAGCATACTGCAAGGAAGAGTGGGTGAAAATTCATTAAACAGAATAGAGTCCTAAGTGAGCATAAAGGACATAAAGGGCAGTGGTAGCTCAGTGGTTAAAACATACTGATCAGAAGAGCATGAGTTCAAATCTCAGCACTGCCACTCCAGGGCCCTTGGGCAAGGCCCTTAACCCTCAACTGCTCAGTTGTATAAAAAGAGATACAGTAAATGTAAGTTGCTCTGGATAAAATGCTGTAAATGTAAAATGGCTATAAAAAGTTTTCAAATTGTGATAGCTGCCAAAAGAGTAGTAAGGTGTCCCAACTTTTGCACATGCAATAATTACTAATTTTTTTCTATTTTTTAAAAAAAATTCAACTGTGCAATACTTGCAGAAAAAAATATTATTTTTAAATAGTTTGCTGCAGAGGTTGTGTTTAATTTTTTTCACTTCAGAAATCAACAAAATATTGAATTTGGCTAGGGATGCCAAAACTTTTGCATGAAACAGTATATGCTAAATTAATTAGGTTTAGGCCAGTTGACTGAGCTATGCTCTTGCCATCCTCTGTCATGGCTTCAATTAGAAGATGGTGGAGGACCCTATTAAGGACTTTTTTTTGTTTGTTTTTCAAGTAAGGAATAAAACATGACAGGGCGTGTTATTGTTACGACCCCAATGTTTTCAATAACAGCATGCCCCAAATTTTTCGTCTTATACTGCAACAATCTGCCAGCAATTATGAGTTTTTATTAAGGCATTCCCTCACGAGCCTCTCTCTCTCTCTCTCTCTCTCTAACTCTCTCTCTCTCTCTCTCTCTCTCAATAAGACAAAAAAAATGTAGCTTGTCTTGTTGCTGAGAACCAACACAAAAACAACAAAAAGGGGGCGTTTTTTTAATGTAGAGCATTCACTGTACAAGTCTCTGTGTAACTTGTAACTACAGAAACTATATTTTATTAGAATGAGTACAGTATAAACCACGCAGCTTGAACTACTGTCCAATCAGAATCAAACCTTCAGCAGCTCTGTGACATAAAAAAAAGTGTTGCATTACATTTATTTTTTTTGTTTCCATGATGAGACTGCACCATGGGGTATAATGACATTTAGGTTTTCTTAAAGCACATCCTCCTACCTCTCCCATTTCATTATTTCTGCAGGTGAGCGGATGATGGACGTGGCATCAGGTGCGAGTGGTCATGGTGAGAACACGGTGGTGGAGAGAGAGATGCAGTCCCTGGGATCAAGAGCAGCGGGGCCACAGGCCGCCAGGCAAGGCACCGGCCGGGAGCCGACGGCCACCCACATCAGGCACCTAGGGGTCGAGCCGCTGATCCGGGCGTCCCGCGCCAATCTGTCCCGGCCAGTGTGGGGGTCAGAGGAAAGTGTGTCTTTAGCTAGCGATTACTATGGTAGCACGTTCAGTCTCTATAGAGGAAGGACTTTTTCTATTCCCCTGTAATACAAAGCATTCCCAAGAGCAAATGATTAAACTATTCATAACTCCAGCAGCCCACAATATAAACAGCAAATAATAATAATAATAATAATATTTTTTAAAAACATCCATAAACAGCCCACGTTCTCAGTCCTAGTGCCACAGGAGGCCTTCGCTGTGACATGGAGCCCTGAGTGTGTGTGCTGAGGAGGGGAGGTGACTCAGACCAGAGCCAAGGGTGTGACCCCTTAATTTCTTTCCCAGCTCTGTCTGTAGGGGAGGGAGGGAGGGAGGGGGGGAGGGGGAGAGAGAGAGAGAGAGAGAGAGAGAGAGAGAGAGAGAGAGAGAGAGAGAGAGAGAGAGAGAGAGAAGGCTCTCCACATTTGGATGAGGTTCAGATCAGCCCACTGCGAGAGAGCAGCATGAGCTGCCAAACCTATTACAATTAGATGTGACTCATTCACAGGTGGAGGTTCAGTAAACTGAAACAATGACAATGTAGGAATAAGCAGATATCGCAGAGATGCAAGCCAAGTAAGCTGAGGCTGTTTTGTTTTTCAGCTGCAAATCTCACCCTTATGTAATTCCAAAAGTGTTGCTAAGAAAGTGGCAAAGCAGAGCTTTTGAGCACAAATCATCCTTCATGTGGGTGCTTGATCAGTTTGCAGTTGTTCTATGGTGCATGGAATAAAAAGAAAGAGAAAGAAAGAAAAAGAAAGACAGGATTTTCTGATTGTGTCCCTCCTCCTCAGCATCATCCCCACAGCCATGTTAGAGCCAGGGCCAACGATACAAGCAACATCACCTAGGACTCTCCAAATATTCCTGCCAAACTCCAAATTAATTTAAACATCATGCCCCATTTAATGGCCAGAATAATATTTTCAGTAAATATGTGCATTTCATCACAGTACATTAACAGTCAGTGTTTTGGCAAAAATGTCTAGTAAGATCTGAGCAATTTAGCTCCAGTCTCATGCTCATCTTTTAGTTTCTGTTGCATACACATATATACGTATATCTCATTTTTCATCTCTCCATTTGTTTGATGGAGCATGTCGGCTGTTAAAGAAAGTGAATTGATGATAGCAGGTTGGTCATATTCCTGTCTACTGTCTATAGTTGACCTTGATAGGCACAGAGAAATCATTGTTCATCATCCAGCTACAGACTTGGCCTTAGAAGCCTACCAGCCAATAATCCAGTGTCAGATCTGTGTTATGTAATGTGCCAGCCGACATTCTATAAGGAAGTTACGTGCCCTTTTCTTATTGCCCTGCGCACATCTTATCTCACCACACTGCAGCCAGATGTTAAAGCGAAATATTAGAAATATTATAATGACCCTTAAAAAAAGAAAGAATATGTTGAATTTGTCATTACATTTTCAAATCAGGTCAAATTAGTGAAATGTCTGGGATATCATTTTAGCATTTCCATTTTCATCACATTAGACTGTAACTCAATATAGAAATCATATTGTTTTCGCAAAATAAAAAAGAACATTTGATTAAATTAACTGCCACCTCCCTTGCCCACAATTACTGCCTTTTCTGTGCCTCATCTAGATTTATTTTCTTTTAGTTCATACTTTCCTTTGACCCCCATTTCTATGTGCATTTTCTATTTTGCCTATTTTCTATTTTATTTACCTCCACAGCAATAGATGCAAAATAAAATGAACTTGTGGTTGTTGCTATTATTTGCATCATATTGTTTGTGTGAGGTGCCATCGGCCCTTTTAGGTTCTCTGATTTTTCTGCATGCTTTTTATTGAAGAATTGCTTTAGCATGAATCCTTGCATGCATTTTATGCCAAACTTATGATATATAAATATAAATATATTTACATATATTGTAATTAGCTTATATAGCAATTGAATAATTATTTTGATTTTTGATATTAGACAATGAAGCACAAAAGAATAGAGGCAATGCGAAACATAGTCATAATCATCGTTACACTGTAAATTTGATATCTGAAATAAAGTTTTAATTGAACAACCAAATCTTGGTAATTTCATTCTTCAGTAATTAAAAATAGTGTCATTGGACTATAGTTTCGAATTAACTAAAAAAAAAAGTGTGGGGGGGGATTTTACAGTGAAAAACAGCCCGAGTGGCTAGGGTGCCATTACTAATTGCTGGATTTTTCATAGTGCACTAACACAACCCACTATTAAAGAGCATCCGAGTGTCATTTTTTCCAAATTCTTGCACGGTCATGTTCCTTTGCATGGTTTTGACACTGCTTGGGTGATGTTCATGCAGTCCTTTACACACTGGATATCTCATACAGAAGTAAGTCTAAACATCTGCAGGCTGGGAAGGAAGCCCATGGTTTAAAAAAAACCATTTACAGTAAGTCTGTTTTCGCACAGTCAGGTGACTGCAGGTTGGCATGTGCTGTGTATAAAGGGGCAATATTTACATTTCTTCACTCTGGATGATTTTCAGAGATAATTCAAATAGCCCCCTAACTGTAGTCATTTTAATGTAGAGTGTACATTAACGTAAGTGCTTATTTGAAACAATAATTTGCAACTTTTCCTTCTCAGCTATGGCAGTGACATGTGACCTACAGATGTGTATATCCAGTCATATACAGTATGGTGGTCTAGTCCAGTGTTTTTGGAAGGAATTGGCTAGTAGGCTCCATTGAATTTGGCTTTACCAAACCTACACACTTAGGTGTATCGGAAATTGAATTGAATTGATTTAATTTGGTTCTACTGTGATGAAAGATAACTCACTTTTTCGGGCAGAGTGAGACTTGGTCTTGACTGTCACCCCAAGACCAATGTAAAAGGCATTCCTATTTTTATATATATATATATATATATATATATATATATATATATATATATATATATATATATATATATATATATATATATATATATATATATCTTCTTTTTTTTTTACTTCCACTCACAAGTTTTACCCAAACTTTATACAGAAACAAATTACAGTAGATCTGATTACTATGTACTTGACATAGATAGCCTGTTTTTATTTCTTTACCCCACTTATAATTGGGACATTTCCAAAGTTAAACCCCAATATTTCCACTCAAGACAAACACACAGAGACACAGAAATGTACAAGCCTCCACAAATTTCCCCTCGTATACATTGTATTCCCAAGACAAAATGCCTCTCTGGCCCCCTGTCCTCTTCCAAATAGCTGGGCTCCTCCCCCTTATTAACTAAATAGTCTAACAGAACATTTCCGTTAATCGCCTTCTTTCAGGAGCCAATCTGAGGAAGTTTTGAGGGAATCTCCCCCACAAGTTCTCCCTCCCCCTTCCCCTAAAATAATCCGTTCAGCCACCTCTCCCATGCTCGGCCGATCTGGCTCAG
Organism: Cranoglanis bouderius; assembly: GCA_023630585.1. NCBI lineage: Eukaryota > Metazoa > Chordata > Actinopteri > Siluriformes > Cranoglanididae > Cranoglanis > Cranoglanis bouderius. The sequence continues at coordinate 9,438,898 of CM042535.1, forward strand.
GCCCCCCCACGCCCCTGACCCCACGCAAGAAAGCTGTTGTGCCAAGTGAATACCAAGACACAGTACCTGGAGAGTTTGAGGAGAAGATTAAGCAACCCAAGTCTTCAGCCATGTCCCAGAGTAGTGCGCAGGACTCTCGACCCCAGACCCCTGTAAGTGACTACTCCCGGAAGGACCTGACCCCCCGTCCCTCTCCTAAACTAACACGGCCGAGTTCCAAGATCTTTGAAAGAGTGAGAGTTTTTGAAGAGCGCAGAAGAAGCATAGACAATCCTGAGGGGTCAATCTCTGGATGCTCTTGGGCTGGGTTTAACAGAGCTCCTTCCATTGACTCTGATGATGGAGGTGGTCGTCTAGGAATCTCAAGAGAAAGTTCCAAGGAGGACCTCCATGAAGCTTTGAAGGCAGATGCAGAGCAGAGAAGATCTATGTTCAGGCAGAGAGCTGCTTCTCTGGAGGACAGACCTCGCTACTCCCAGAAAGTGCAAGACATAGAGCACAAGTTCACAGAGGAGCTCCAGCGAATCAAGAAGCTTGTGGGGAAACCACATATGAAGAAGTCCTTCTCTACTGAACAGCTCTCCACTTTTCACAGGGGCAGGCAGCCTATGAGAAAACTGGAGCCCATCCCACCTCAGGTGCTTCAAAAACTACAGGACCGGGAGCGTGCTCAACAGGAGCAAGAGAAGAAATTGAAAGAGCAAGCCAAAGACAAATCACCACAGGTGCAAACATGGCAGGTTCAGCAACAGGAGTCATTGTTACAGGAGCAAGTTGTGCGAGAGAGGTCACCCATGACAACTAAAACAATTAACCAAATGGGAGAGGAACCTTCACCTCCAGAAGGTATGTCACCATATGAGTTACCTGGACAAAGGTCTCCAAGACTAATGCGTGGACCTAGTCCAGTTGCTGAGAACACTAGAAGATCTCCAATTGTGGAAATCACCTCTGTGACTGATGAGCGCCCACACTCACCTCGTAGAACAAGAGCAGAGTCACCATCCAGAAATGTCCTGGAGATGACATTGCGCAAGGTGGAACTAAGACCTGCAAGCCCACTTGTAAAGAGGGTAGGTCATGTCCAGGAAGTCACAGCAGTCCACACAGAGGATGAAACTGTACATAGAAAAACACCCATAGAGATCACTCTGAGAAAGCTGGACAGAAGACCTGAAAGTCCTCTCGTGCAGGGTGAAATCAGTGCAGTACAAGAATGTCCTGTCCAGGCACCACCTCTTAAACCTCCAAGGGTTTCATTCACCTCCACTAAAGAAGAAAAGATGGAGATAGACGTGACTCCTCTAGCACCAGCCGTAAAGATCACTATCCCACAGATTATTGTTGAAGAAGAGCCAGTGGAGACGGAGACTTCTGTACCTGCACACAGTGATAAAACAAGTAAAAATTCCACTTCCAAAGAGGAAAAACCTCAGAGAGTGAGAGGGAGGGGACGTAAACAAAGACCCATGTCTCCTGAATTAGGTGGGTGTGTTGTGTTTTTCATGAATGATTTCTATTTAACAAAATAATTTGTGTGCAATAGTCTGTGAGTCAAAATATTAAATGTCTAAATGGCATATCCTGACAAGTTTGCAGTGAGATATTGAATTTCTGCCTTGACAAGATTTTGTTTTGCAGTTACAACCTTCTATTCAGACTGAAACATATTTGATAATGACAAAGTCATATGTATTAAGATCCTCAACAAGTCCTGGCAGTTGGTCAATGTATTACTTTATGGTACTAGACCAACCAGGAACAGTCCTTGTATATGGATCAGAACTCGTGTATTACAAGCTCTGTCCAAAAAGTAATCTTAAAAGACACGCTGGAATGTATGGGATTGGAAATGCCTAGCCCTGTTAATAATGACTGTAATAAGCTGTAGCCTAGCATACCTAAAGTGCAGTTAGAAGTGGCTAATGGGAAGTTGTGCTTAGGGCAGTGGTGGCTCAGTGGTTAGGGCTCTGGACTACTGATCGGAAAGTTATAAATTTAAATCCGGGTACCACCAAGCTGCCACTGTTGGCCCTTGAACAAAGGCCTTTGATTAAGTCACTTTGGATAAAAGCATCTGCCAAATGAATAAATATAAATGCAAAATATATTTCTGTTGCAGTAACATGCCTATCCTCATGGTATCTTTGCAGAATCGTCTGATGACTCCTACGTGTCAGCAGAAGAAGACCCTCTAGAGGCCCCACTGTTTGAGTTTCCTCTTCAGGACATTGTAGCATCCTCCAGTGCTGAAGTTTTGCTGAAGTGCATCATCACTGGCAATCCTCTCCCTGAAGGCAAGTTCTTGCTGTTAACCTTTTGAAGAGCACCAAAAAAAGCTTAAATGTCTGACATGACTGCAGGCTATTTAATTCCATATGCACGTTTAGTATTGTGTTGCAACCACTGAATGTTATACAATCATAAGTCATTGGAAAAAAGCAGAGCAAAAAACCTCACTAAAACTGTACCAATCACTGAATACAAAATAGCCTTACATGTATGAGTTTTTAACATCTAGTGACATGGATGCGGAACAATGTGGAATTAATGAACAGTCCCACACACGTGGTGAAAGTGGAAGGAGAGAGGCACTCTCTTCTCATCAAATGGACAAAGCCAAGTGATGCTGGCACATATACCGTAACAGCTACAAATGAGGTGGGCAAGGCTTCCTGCAGAGCCACCCTCTTTATCAAACCAGGTGAGTGCTTACTTTTAGGCAGCCTACCAGGCCTGTCAAGAATAATGTGTCACTCATTGAAGTTGTGTTTTCTGATGCCAAGGCAGAGACGTTATACTAAACTAAATTCTTCATTCTGGAATGACTTGTCCAGAACATAACATGATTACAAGCCCTTTTTCTGACACTAGCCTGGAGTCAGAAATCTCATCACTAATATATTTAGAAAGTCTGACACTGATGTGTATTGAGCGCCCCACAGAGAAGCATGCCATCTTTAATCCTTCTTTTAGGGTTCTTGAGAAGCTGTCTTTGGAAATGCATTTTAAAGGATATTTTGCTTTTTCGTTCTACTTTCTTGCTCTTTCTTGCTCTTTCTTGTGTATTCATGGAAAATACTATTTGAAAAGCAGAGAAAGGTGACATACCATTACATCATTGATCCTCAGAGTTCAGTACTTTCTATATTCCCAGCTGAGGGGGAGGCATTTTGGAGGGTGATGTGGGGAATTTTAGCACCTCTGGTTATTTCAGTGGGATTAAAGGACTAAGCAGTGAGTCATTTCACCAACCTACGTTCCTACAGGTCTGGGTTAGCAGCTCAGTGCTGGTGATAAACTCATCCCTGGAGGGAGTTAGTTACTAATTTAGATTGAATGCTTTCCTGTTTATCTTCCTACTGACACTTTCCATTTAAGAAAGCCCTTTGCTTTCTTTCTCTAACCTTATATCTGTGTGTCTCTTGCATCCCCTCCTTTTCTCCCCTCACTCTCTAACCTTAGCTCCATAGCAATAGTTACCATAGCAACCACAGCAAAAGACTGTTGTTTGAAGATCGCACAGTCACGCCCATGTTTTTTTTTTTTTTGTTTTTTTTTTTTTTAAACTAATCATTTGTTTTATTACTGTTTGTGTTTTCTTCATTTGCTGTTTTGTTGGTGTGCATTTTATAGAAACACACACAAGCAGCTGGACAAATTGGAAACACACAGAATGATGCTACACGCCTCTAGTACTCATTTAGCCTGGATGTTCAAAAGCTTCATCTGATGCAAACAAGCTGCCACAGCACTTTGCAGTAGCTCTCATTACAAAGTGTTGTCTAAATGACATCTGCACTCAATCTTCATTAATTAACTACAGCAAATATGTTTCTTTTGAATTCATTATATAGCTTTTTTAGAATCAGGTTGCATTGTTAATAATAAAATGTGGCACTTCAGGGTAAATCAATTCACAAATAATATAGAATGAGTAAGGAAATGGACTTCAAATGCAATAAAATTGTCAGGAAATGTGGTCATGATCATCTGCATAGTGATTCTGCTTGAACTGAGTTAAAATACAATTCCTCCATCTGCCTATTAAAATCCAACTTTTATTCTCCGTCACAGTCATTTGTATATCAATCCGATTTGAATAATAGCCTGCTAGAACATTTACATAAAATCAGGTGAAATAAGGATAGAATCTCTTGTGCAATGTGTCATTGCTGAAGTCTTTATTTGCATTTTACTTTATTTTTTAATATTGTTTGGACATATGTATAATAATCTGATGATGATTTGGTAGTAAGGGTCCCATTTCTTAGTAAATTTGACACCTGAGGCATTTTCAGGTGAAATGAACCACCACATAGTGTCTGTAAGTACTTCACTCAAAACACCTTCCTTTCACAATTTTTTAAAACAATACTATTAATTTACTGAAATGGCACCGTTCTGCCTCTGCTAGGACTGAACTGCATACTGTAAAGTATAAATAGGATGGTTGCTATGAGAGACATGGTATGGCTGTCTCTTCTACTGAGATAATCCTTAATGGGAGCCAGGAGGAGCTCTGCATGTATAGTATGTTTGTGTGTATGCACGGCTGCTTGGAAGGACTTCTGCAAGTGGCTCTTAAAATGAAGGCAGATAAAAAGAGATAATTGATGTAAATGGTGACAGGATTTAACCACAGCACTGCATTTGTCTGGCCACCAGTGGCACAGGTAGGTGTGAGACCATTCTAAAACTAAATGTCATATTAAAGAAAGGTATGGTAATTGAAATTGGTAGAATACCTAGTTCTTATTGTATTGGTGTTTGCTTGTATATATTTTTACTTAACTGTTGTCATTTTATGTTTTTTCACTGCTTAAAAACAGGTGTTATTCCCCTAGTAAGTGTTTGGGTGCTTTACAAATGTTCTAGCTTAGGAGTGATAATGATATGCTGGTTGCTGTAATATACTGTATACTGTGCACGAGGTGGTAAGCAGAACCCTGTATGTGCTGTCTATTTATTCCCACTGCAAGCTCATAATATCTGCTCAACAGCCAACAGTAATACCACTTCACACATTTTTGGCACTGGTTTGCCAATTAAATTAACTAAATCTCTTATTATTCACAAGAACATCATGATTTATAAGGTGTAGGCCAAAGATATGATGAAAGCAATGGTTTTAAATGTTCCATTGGTTTATGCCATTTGGCATTTTATATATAGCAGTTTCTTACATTAATATGAGTTTTTAAATAAATAATTATTTAATTATTACTAAAGAACTAATTTAACACATGATTTAGTGTTCAGGAACATCTAAATCTGAAAATCATCTGTATGTGTATATCAGGCAAAATGCAAAACCAAATTAGGAACTACACTGCAAAAAATGCCTTTCCTGAAACAAGCAAGACACTTAAATCTAGTTAAAGTGTACAAAAAACAAGCAAAAAAATAGCATAAATATCTCATCACTAAAAAATGCTATTGCATCTTAAAACTAGACAAAAATGCCAACATGTAAGCGAGGTGTGCTCATTACAAGTAATGAAAACTCAGTAATCCAAGATAGACTTACTTAAAATGAGTACTTTGGTCTCTTGATTGAGCTGACTTTAAGAATTTATCCCTTAATCTAAGATTAATAATTAGCAAAAAAAACAAACAAACAAACAAAAAAAAAACTATAATACAATACTACAATAAGCCACAATTTCTAATTGTTAAGACACTTAATACAATAAGACACAATTTCTTCAAACAGCATAATAAAAATAAGTGACTTTGTCTTAAATCAAGGCACCAGAAGCACTGTTTTTTTTTTAGCATTTTTATTGAAACAGGGAAAAACTCTTTTTATTGAATAAAATGCAAAACAAACATCCAAACCTGTAAAAAAAAAAAAAGAAGAACCATAAATGTAACAATGCACACAAGGCAAAAACATGCAGACTATTAGAGCGGCTGTAGGACATGAACATGACAACAACAAAAGCTTGACAATTACAGTAGGTGCTAAAATACTAGAACTTCTATGCGGTGCTTATTAGGGGTAACACAGAACAGGTGTGAGTGATCAGTGGAACATGTGACATTGTCATGTGACATGCTGGGGCTGATGTTCAGTGTGGATTTCGGCATAACCGTGACATATACAGTACTGTGCAAAAGTTTTAGGCACATGCAAGAAATGGTGTAGAGCAAAGATGCCTTCAAAATAATTAAATTAAATGTTTCTACATTTTTTTAAAAAATACCGTAAACAGAGCAGTGAACAGTAGTAAATGAAACAAAGTCAATATTTGTGTGACAAAAAAATAAAAATTAAAATAGTCTCCAGTATAATTTGTGCTGGTAAATTTTATTGAGCATCTTGCAGAACCAGCCACAGTTCTTCTGGAGACTTTTACGTTCACACTTGCTTCTTATTTTTGCAGCAAAACCCAGCAGCCTTCATTGTGTTTTTTGTCTGAAAAGTGTCTCTTATGTAATATGCTGCTTTCTTTAATGACATACAAACATTTTTCTGTAACATTTAATTTTGTGTTAGAAAACTAATGTTTGGGAATCTAAAATGTTTTTTGTACTGACTTGATAATGTAGAAGTGATAAAATAAAAAATAAAAAACTATAACAAAGTTTTTACTAAAAAAAATAGGGTGCCTAAAACTTTTGCACAGTACTGTAGCTGCTTCATTGAAAAAATAGTCTTAAAATACGGAAAGCCATCTTGTTCCTCTGCTGGGGTATTATGCAAACCATTGTTCTAGCTTGTTACTGACTAAATCTTGCTCAATATTAGCTGTAATATCTTATTAAGACAAAGTTAGATATATTTTCTTAAAATGAGATTACTTTTCTAATGCAAAACATGCTTGACAAGATTATTTTTCTTTGTACACAAAAAATAAGACTAAGATTTCCCAGAAACAAGGCTTTTTTACTTTCTTGAAATTCCTTTTTTGCAGTGTAATTGTAATTGCATGATATTACTGCATTAAATGAAACCTTTTTTGTTTTATGGTATTAAATACACCGATCAGCCATAACATTAAAACCACTAACAGGTGACGTGAATAATATTGATTATCTTGTTACAATGGTACCTGTCAAGGGATGGGATATATTACACAGCAAGTGAACAGTCAGTTCTCGAAGTTGATGTGTTGGAAGCAGGAAAAATGGGCAAGCGTAAGGATCTGAGTGACTTTGACAAGGGCCAAATTGTGATGGCTAGATGACTGGGTCAGGGCATCTCCAAAATGACAGGTCTTGTGGGGTGTTCCCAGTATGCAGTGGTTAGTACCTACCAAAAGTGGTCCAAGGAAGGACAACCGGTGAACCGGCAACAGGGACATGGGCACCCAAGGCTCACTGTTTTGTGTGGGGAGTAAAGGCTAGCCTGTCTGGTCCGATCCCACAGAAGAGCTACTGTATCTCAAATTGCTGAAAAAGTTAATATTGGCTAAAGGTGTCAGAACACACAGTACATCGCAGCTTGCTGCGTATGGGGCTGTTTAGCCACAGACCGGTCAGAGTGCCCATGCTGACCACTGTTCACCAGTGAAAGCACCTACAATGGGTATATGAGCATCAGAATTGGACCAAGGAGCAATGGAAGAAGGTGGCCTGGTCTGATGAATCGCTTACCTGGGGAAGAGATAGCACCAGAATGCACTATGGGAAGAAGGCAAGCTGGTGGAAGCAGTGTGATGCTCTGGGCAATGTTCTGCTGGGAAACCATGGGTCCTGGCATTCATGTGGAAGTTACTTTGACACGTACCACCTACCTAAACAAGTACACCCCTTCATCACAACGGTATTCCCTAATGGCAGTGGCTTCTTTCAGCAGGATAATGCACCCTGCCACACTGCAAAAATTATTCAGGAATGGTTTGAGGAACATGAAAAAGAGTGCCTATGGTCATGCCTATCAGTCTATCCTCAGCCATCCACAATGCAGAGGGATCGGTTTTTTTTTTTTTTTTTTTTTTTTTTTTTTTAACCTTTAGCTTCCTTCTATTCGAGTCCTCTCCTCTCACCAAGATCAGATTCAAAAGCCTGTCTCACTGATGGTGGATAGGATCTAGCACAATCCTTGCTAGTCTGTGTGAATTTTACACTTCAGTGAACTTGTGTGGCTAGAATAAGTTTTTCTGCCTGACAGTGGTTACGGAATAGTAGTCAGATTAATAGTAGATAGTCATTGCAGACTATGTAATGTGATGTTAAGATATTAAGCCAGTATTTATAAAGACATTCATAAATGTACTAGTTAGCACATGTGACGTGCATCTATAGTGTTAAGTAAACAATGAAATATCCACATTTCTTTATTTGATCCAAATTCAGAACTGAAAATGCATTTGAGGCTTCAGGGTTTCAGTCCACTCTATCTAACATTCATAAATATCTAACTAGATATTTTTAACAACACGTATTTTTGAGCCCCATATTAGACCACTCATGAAAATTGCTTTTTATCAACACCACAGCAGTGCCCAGCTTTTCCCGTTACTTCATTTGAAAGATCCTGTAACCCTGCACTAAGATTATTGTAATTCTCTCTTCTTTGGCATTTCTGATAAAAACCCTAAATAGATCATAATTCAGCTGCTGGAGTCCTCACTCATACCAAACATTCAGCACACATTGCTCCTGTACTCCAAGAGTTACACTGGTTACCCATGACAGAGAATTGCTCCTTCTTATCTCTCTGAGCTCCTACAGTCTTAATCCTAAATCCAAAGTGTCAATGGGGGATCAAATATTTTACTGACATAGCCCCCAAACTTTGCAATGCCTTCCCACAAGACCTTCTTAACTGAACATGCTTCTCCCATATTAAGAGTCAACTTAAAACATACCTATTTTGCCAGCACATTTCTCTTTCTTCTTCCTGCTAGTCTTTGGTCCTCTCTGTAGTCTGCATTTTTTGAACCTTGTGTTAGAAAGGTGTTATACAAATGCAATGCCCTCCTATTATTATTATTATTATTATTATTATTATTATTATTATTATTATTATTATTATTATTATTATTATCTTGCTGTATTTTAAATAAGGACCTATCTGCAATTGATATGTCTTGCCCTCAGAGCCTAGCCAAGACGTTAGAGGAAACCTTGGTGTTCCCATGGATATTAGCAGCCCCATCACTTCTGATGAGGAGTACCTCAGCCCCCTAGAGGAGGCTATGGATTACGTAGGATCATTCTACCATGGTCCTGAACCCCGGAAGATCATAGATGCTCATTTTAAAGAGCCCCCTGCATTTCAGGTGAATGGTCATATTAGCTTTGGACAGTTAAATAATGCAGGTTTGAATTAAGAACCATATTAAGTGTGTATATAAAACTCAATTCAACATTGTAGCATCAGCAATGTTATTTACTGCATTTGCTTTTAGGTTGTTGTGATACAGTATATGCAGTATAGAATGTGTCCCAGTGTGATTCTATCATATTTACAGGCTACAGTAGGAGATCAGACAGTCATAGAGGGACAAGAAGTGATCATGTCTGTCCGAGTGACTGGCCAGCCCAAACCAATGCTTTATTGGTAGGTTCTGCCGTTCAATCACAATAGGAAATATTATTGTCAAAGTGGTACTTCATCTACTGTTGAAAGCTACAACATAATGGCTGTTTAGACAGTAATCTTTAAAAAGCAAAGTGGCATGCTCATAGATGAGAGTGTTTTAATGTTATTTAATCTTCTAAAAAGAATTCATTAATACTTAAGCCTAGGAGTTCCACTCGACAATAATGACAATGTTAGTTACAAGCAGACAGCCCAACTCTCCCGGAAGTTCCGGGAGTCTCCCGCATTGTAATATCCCGGAAGTGGTGTTTTGTTTTTTGTTAATAATATAGTATAATATAATACAAAACAGTGTAAGTACATATTTTTGCAGGTCCGGATGTCTGTATTAGTTAAAATTAAAACTTAACACAATCTTGTTGCTCAAACTGTGTATAGTACGATATTAAAGTTCTGCCATACTGCAGAAGACAGACGGTCAGCCATATGGTGAGTTGTTTACTCTGAAAGTTTTGCAGTTTGCCAAATTGAATGACATGTTGCCCCTGACAAAGCTGTTAGAGACTGAGCTCTTTGTTCCTTTCGAGAGCTTTAGCTTGAAGACTTTGTTTTGTAGGCTCCATTTTTAAGGTGGTGTACAGGCTTAAAAAGAATAAACTTTTTGTATTAACAGCATTTACTTGTACTTTTACTTTCAATACTTAAGTACATTTAATATAAAAAATACTTTTCATACTTAAGTACAATAAATATCAGTTACTGTAAGACCTTTACTCAAGTAATATTCTAAAAGGTGACTTCAACTTCTACCGAAGTCATTTTCTGGTAAGATATCTGTACTTTTACTCAAGTGTGGCTTTCAGGTACTTCATCCACCACTGATTAATACTTGTTCCTTTTTTTGTTTATTTCAGTTAATTTAACATATTCATCTGCAATATTTGTGAGCTTAGTTAAAGTTTGGTAATTGGATGTTAATTTTTAATTGTATAATAACTTCTGTAATTGTATGTTTAAACTAATAATATATTTATTTATTTCCTCATTTATTGTTTTTTTGTGTGTGTGTGTGTTTATATAACATTTAAAAAGATTAAACCATTAAATCAATGTGAGTAATGGGCAGTCTCATTTTCCAGTCCTGTATTATGTTAAGAAATATAGGCTTATAATGTAGGTCTTTTTTACTTCTCAATAATTGTTTTAATAATTGTGACTGTAGTATTATTTTGTATCTATCCATCTAGGGTTAGGGTTAAACTGAAAGACAAAAAAACTGGAAAGTGGTCATGGTTTAAAATGAAATGGGTTTATTTATTTTTTTATTTTAATTAAGTATTAAGAATAGTGCCTCTCCTATTCATATCTATATGTCTATATACAGTATAATAAGCAAAGTTGTTATTGATATGCACTATATGGATCTATTTTGAAACTCTCACATATAGCAGTGTAGCATAATCTAACATATAAATCCTGTTTATTTCCTGTCAAATCTAGGCTGAGGGACAGAGTAACCATAAAAACAGGTCCTCGACACATCGTCCGTGAGACAGAGGACGGCAACTGTGAGATGATAATAAAATCAGCTGTGAAGTCTGATGCTGGTGTATACACCTGCAAGATTATCAACGAGTATGGCACCAAACAGTGTGAGGGCAAATTAGAGGTGAAAGGTGAGGTCCTTATCTTATCGATCATCTATCATCATAATTACGGAAGCCACTGAGTCCTGAAAATTCTGTGGTCAAACATCAGGAGCATATGTTCTTCTTTAAAAAGTTGCCTGCAGGCTGAAAAGCATAAACAAGGTCCCAAAAGGTTTTAGCTTAATATTAATACTAGCACATACCTGCATACCTGTGGATACCTGTGGATTTGCACCATAAGGTTGAGTAGATTTTACAGACCAGTTGTTTGTGTGTCTGTGTGTGGATGTGGAGAAGACCTACTTCTCACTGTGTCTGCTTTAATTACAGCCAATCTGCTCTAGGTTGTGGTGCAGAAAGGTCAAGAGCCTCTTCTCCTCCCAAACAAACATTTTACATCAAAACTGCAATGAAGGGCCTCAGAATTTAATGTGTTTTTTTTCTCTCACAGTGCCATCTGCTTAGAATAACGATCATTGACTCTTCATTATCTGTAGGTTTCTCCACACAGATACTTTAACGATGTTCTTCAGAAGTTCTAACAAAAAGGACACTTTGTATTTGGGATACCGTTTTTTCCAGACTTGTATACGAGTACTTGTCAATAACCTCAGGGATGTCATGAACATTTTATTTAACTCTGATTTTGTTTCCCCAGTTTAAATAGTGACCATGAGGAGTGCTCATGTGGGTGTTCATGCACTTAGGCTACTAGACTCACTCTTATAACATTAGCTAGTTGATTTTAAATGAAGTGAATTAGCTAGATACATTAGTAACCTTTGCTTGAGTAGAATTGCAGTGGAGAAGAGCGGGTTTTGTTTCAATTTGTAAAGTACACTATATGGCCAAAAGTTTGGATACCTGACCATCACATTCATATTTCCTTGCTGAACATCCCATTCCAGATTGAGTCCCCCTTCACTGTTATAGTAGCCTCCACTCTTCTGGGAAGGGTTTCCACTGGATTTTGGAGCATGGCTGTGGGAATTTGTGTTCTTTCAGGCACAAGAGCAGTAGTAAGTATAGGCACTGATGTTGAGAGAGGGGCCTGGTGAGTGTTCCTATTCATCACAAAGGTTTTCAGTGGGGTTGAGGTCAGGGCTTTGTGTGGACTACTTGAGTTCTTCCACTCCAACCTTCACAAACCATGTCTTCATGGACCTCGCTTTGTGCACAGGGGCATTGTCATGCTGGAACAGGTTTGGGCCCCTTGGATCCTGTGAAAGGAAATCTTAAAGCCACAGCATACAAACACATTCCAGACAATTGTATGCTTTCAGCTTTTTTGGCAACAGTTGATGGAAGGGCCACATATGGGTGTGGTGGTCAGATGTCCAAAACCTTTGGCTATATAGTGTATCTGTGATGTGCTTGGGGCAATTTGGTTGGTGAGACTGCTAAAGTATTTACAGTGATGTTTAATAAGAGAAAATAATTTAACAATCTCAAACATGATGGATAAGGGTCAGGTTTGGCTTTGACCTTCTAAAAACCAAAGAGTTTCAATATGATATTAATGAGGAATCCTACATAGAAGATGTGGAGCCAGCAAATGTTCGACTCATCGTTCCAGAATGAACTACAGCTATATGATACAGTTCTGCTGAGTTACCACAGAGACACAGCTCAGCTAGCTTGTGAACTATGAGATGACTAGCACAATGTTGTTGACAGTATTAACATTAAGGTTAATGATTTTATGTTAATAATTTTATGACGGAACTAACAAGAAAGTAATAACATGAAAGTTAAAGCTTTGGAAGCTGATCTGTTTGAGCAGAGTGTACAGAAGAGTTGGTGAGAGAGCTAGACAGACCAAAGGACTAAAGCGCTGCTGCATCATTCTCTTTAGGTAGAGATAAAGCAAGGGTTAATTCCCACTAGCACCACTATCAGCAGGTAGTGAAATGGCATTGTGGGTAATGGAGGAAGCCGTTCATCAAAATAAAAAAAAGGCCAGGTGAAAGACGTTTAAACTAAAAAATTCAATTTTTAATTTGTTTATATTTGCTACATTTGAGAGAAAGTAATCTCAAGTTATGTGAGGTAGTGAGCAGCAGATTACATCTCATTGTGGGGTAAATACATCAGTGGAATCAGATTTGTGTGTGTATGTGCCTGTGTATCTGTGTGTGTCTGTGTTTTTTCATTCTTGGCTGGAAAACTGTGTATTACCTTATGCTAAAATAAATATTTAAAGTGCTAGCATGAAAATTTGGGAAATAGAAGTCCTCTCTGTTAGAAATATGAGATTGCAAGGAACTCAGAAGTAATGTGATTTATGCTTGCCTCCAGACAACTACCACAGTGTGAGTAGCAAATCAATAAACATTCAGGAAGTTTTCAAGACTGCACCTCAAACCGAATACTACTTACTGTACAGTATGTCAAATAGTAAGGACACCAATGGTGGCGTATTTATTGCACATCCTATATAGTATGGTAGTATTTGGGCTCGAATAAAGTCCAGGTATTCCAAGTAATTAAATAGTTGGGTCCACACAGCTGCAGTTTAATTGTGAGCTCAGGTTACTGTTTGTGTAGAGTTTTGCTTGTTCTACCATGTCTGTGTGGGTTTCCTCTGGGTTTTCTGATTTCCTCCCACCTCCCTCCTACTTTAAAATGCTACCTCAATAAAAATGAATTCCAAAATGTAGGGCTCTTTCCTCAAAAATCATATACACTTCATAGAATTACATTAAACTCTAAGCAAGGTCATTAGCATAGGCTATTAGTGGACCAGATCTATCTTGCCTACTGTGGTAGTTGACAGATTTCAGGCTCTTAGCCAAGCTCCATTTGCTCTGACAAGGACAATGTTCTATGATAGACAAATTACCCATGGACTTTCAAAGCCCAGGTATTCTGCTACATTGCATGCTGGGCTCTCTAAGCTAAAGTGTAAGACTCTATAATTGTATCAGCCAGGTTTACCAAGTGCATAAGTAGTACTAACCAACATTCAGACATGACTGTCATCTACATGAAAGTTGTGGGGAGGTTGGAAAAGACCAGAGAACCCAGATGAAACCAAACCTGGAGCTGTGAGGTGGCAACACTACCTGTCCCCACCATGCCACCTTATCTTACCAAACAAAATAAAACATAACTGTTCAATGACCATCATAGGAAACCAACTCTTAATCAAAATGAAAAATCCTTGTATGTCATCTCCTGCATCCTTCTCTGTTCATCTTCCAGCCACTTCAGTAGAACCTGGCCTAGCCATAGTGCGCCCTCTCAGGGATGTGATGGTGAAGGCGGGAGAGTCAGTGCTGTTTGAATGCTATGTGATCGGACCACAAGATGTGGACGTAGACTGGCTGTCGGATGGGAAGCTCATTCAGCCAGCGCTTTTGAACTGTAAGATGCACTTTGATGGGAAGAGGTGCAGATTGCTGCTCAACTCAGTGCATGAGGACGACAGTGGCACATACACCTGTAAACTGAGCACAGCCAAAGGTGAGCATCTCCAGACATCACATTATGTTGGGAAAAATGGACAGAATTACGACATGCAAGCTTTTGTCCATTGTTGTTTATGTCAGCAGGGTCTATAACAGGGTGCTTTGTAGCAGATTTGGGTGTGCTGTTTAAATTGGATATTTATCTACTTAGTATCAAAGCACAAATCTTTGCAGTGCCATGACTCTCTAGAACTGAAACTGGTCATGATTAGTACTCAAACACTACCCTTCATTATAGAATTGCTCTCATTATCATACTGATTACTATTGCTTCTTCTGCAGAGGAACTGACCTCGTGTGCCCAGCTGAAGGTCATTGCCTCTGTTGAGCCACTGTTTACCCGAAAGCTGGATGTGTTGGAGGTGATCGAGGGTCGAAATGCACGATTTGACTGCAAGGTCAGTGGAACGCCACCACCTATGATCACCTGGACTCACTTCGGTAAGAGGCTTTTTCCTATGAGAAACTGTTATTAATTAGTCAAGCACCTGACTAAACCACAGACATCTGTGTGTGTTTTCTTATCCTAGACAACCCATTGGTCGAGAATGAGGACATTCGCATCCTGAAGGAAGGTGGCCGGCACTCGTTGGTTATCTCCCATGTGAGCAGTGAGGATGAGGGGTTCTACACAGTGGTGGCCAAGAACACACATGGCGAGGCCGAGTGCTCAGCAGAGCTCTACGTACAGGAACCCCGGCCAGCTATGTCATCTCAGATGTAAACTCTTCTTGTTTAAATTCATTATGTGTATATACAGTAGAGGTGTTTAATTGGGAATTAGGAGGTGGTATTGCCCTGCTTTTTCTTGATCCCATCAGTGGGACTCTTTTATCAAATGGGATACAAACAAATTTATTTGTTTGTATATCATTTGATAAAAGCTAAATTGTTTGTAGGAGCATTTACAAAATACTTTTTTCCGTATCCTACAGGAGCTCCTTTTCATGTTTTCAGACTCTCTATGAGTTTTGCCGTTTTGAGTTTTGTGTGTATCGCTATATCAGCTGTGCCATGAATGCACTCGACAATTTATGGGTGATTAGCATTTTGCGTGGGAGAGTCTTTTCAGAACAGAAGACTTTCCAGTTTCTCAGTCTTCTCTTTCTTGTTCATTTCAAGTAATAATAAAAAAAACCTCACCAGAGTATGATGAGGGAACGATGTTTATATCTGCTATAATGCAAGTGCTAACTTGTTTCGCAACTGTTCCATAACATAAACTTAAACAGGAATGAAACGTTTCCGGATGTGCTTGTAACAATTTAAAGTCGGGCAAGGAGAAGGCGGGAACCGGCTGAACATAAACATGAAGTTTAATAGTAAACAAAACTGAAACAGAACATAAAACACACCAGCTGAACACAAAGTGCACGTCCACCTCTCTCCCTCGCCTCCAGCCACTCCTTTATCTCTCTCCCACTGATTAGACAAATCTGTGCCAGGTGTGCATCCTCACAGCCTGGCCACTCCCTCCTCCTCGCCACAGTGCTGTTATTGGAAAATAATCAACTTTGGGGTGGAAGCATAAAACAGTTAAAACAGTTAAATGAATTTCATGAAGAGTGCATTAGAAAATTATTAGCATTTCCATTTAATTATAGTACTGGAGCTCAGCAACTCTTGCCGTTCACATACTCCAAAGATGACAGAGCTCCACTCAAGCACAACCCCTTACTGCTCAGCATTAATACTTTGTTTATTGTGCTGTCAAACATCCATTAACTAAGAACGTTATCTTCTACAGTCAGCTATAGTTTATGCAAATTAGTGTTTAATTCTCGTAGCATGTGTTTATACTGTATGCCAAACACCAACAGATTTTTTTGTTTGTTTAGACATGGAATTAGATATTTACAGTTTATTCATCATGCTTTCTCTCTCATGTTCTGCTCGACTCTCTCTTTCACTCTCTCACTCTCCTTTAGGGCTAAGTTAGAGAAGATGCCATCCATTCCTGAGGAGCCAGAGATTCCCGAGAGCGAGGTTGAGCGTTTTACCATGCCTGATTTTGTGAAGCCATTGTACGACCTGGATGTTGTCGAGGGTAAAGAGGCCGTGCTGAAGTGCAAAGTGGCTGGCCTGCCATATCCCACCATTTCTTGGTTCCACAATGGCAAGAAGATTGAAAGCACTGAGGACAGGAAGATGACGCAGTGTGAGCCATTGCAATATTTCAGTCTTCTGCATGGAGGTCAGAGCGGCAGTCAAACTCTGAGACTGCAGTCTCGGTTGAAATGAGAATGTCAGGAGCTGAGATAGAGTGAAATGTACAGAGTGTTCTACATGCTGGCCTGAATGTTCTTCTTAAAACCCTCTGGCTTCTTTTCCCTTTGAAACTGCCTTAACCTTATCACTTGTAATCACTCTTAATCTCACTTAAGCAGTCCTAATTCTTTTTTTTCCCCTCATCTGCAGTCAGAGATATCCACAGTCTTGTTATTCGTTCTGTCTGCCATGCCCATGGTGGTGTCTACAAAAGTGTTATTTCCAACAAGGTGGGCAAGGCCACATGCTATGCCCATTTGTATGTAACAGGTGAGAGAAATGCCATCACTTATTCAATAGTATATGCCTGGTATGCCTCATATGAACTGACATATCTCTAGTTCAGTGGGATGTTGGTTGGGTTGGAGGATGACAGGGAATTCTGATGAACAATGCTTAATATTCAGTGAAACAGTACTGGGAAAAAAGCTGTTAACCCTTTTCTACCTACATTAAGGCTTTTAAAACTATATTTACACAGTACCATAATATAAAGAATGGTCAATTTCCAGATTCAGCACAACATTAGCTAATGAGATTAAAACATTCAAACATTGGTCTAAATTGTTGTTAATCTATTAGGGGTGTAATGCAATGCTACTAAACTGGTTGTATCTTCCTTACTTTAAGAACTAAGAAGTAGCAACAAAAGATGACATGAGTATTAATTGTTAATATTAATTATTGACTAAATATTGTTATTCATAATTATTATTAATTAATTATAAACTATAATCTTTAATTATTAACATTTGAGTGGGCAGTTACTGGGTTAAATGAGACAATTATTGAAGGTCAATAATTTCTACCGGAATGTGATGATGAGTAGTGTTTAGATATATTTATACAGGATCTACATAACAGCATGGGGTTTTTTTTGTTTGTTTGTTTGTTTGTTTTTTTAACAAATGAAAATTGTAATGTTAAAACAAACAAACAAACAAAAAAAAACAGTAACAGTGTCACCTGGATTGAAATTGTAGCACTTTCTAGCTTGTAAAAGGAAGTTTCCCACCATATAATATTATTTTACATCCTTGGACTGATTTACTGCAAAGAATTGCACTTGAGATGCAAACTGTGGCCTTGATTTCTTGATCCTCTGATTATCATCTCAGAGAGTAAAAATGGTCTTTCTAACATCCTAGAGCCAGATCTTTTAATGAGACAGACAACCGTAAAATCTATGCATGATCCTCTCTGCATCCTCTCTCTAAAAGATAAGACTGTCAGTTCATTTGGGGAATAGACCGCATGTCTGTGTTTATGTGTGTCCTACCCAGGATTTTTCCTCTCATCTCTTTTGCAGACGTCCTTCCCGATCCTCCAGATGGAGCACCAGTAATTGAGTCCATTACTGGCAAGACTGTCACTCTTAGCTGGAAGAAGCCCAAACGGCTGGACCCATCAATTGGTACTGTCTTTCCTCATCTACACTCATATGGATGCGCACTACTATTTTATTTTGGCGTCGTTCCTTCATGAATATAGGCAACACATACTGGCTCATCTTTGATAGATTTGGAGTGGAGCATTTTGAAATTCACTGTCTTCAATATTCATATTCCTGTAAAAGATAGTTTAACTGTCAATCATTCTTGTAGTAATGTCACCCTTATATTTACTGCTGTGACTTTCTCCCTTATTTTAAATTTCCAATATATGCTGCCTCGACTGATGTATAATGTAGTACAGGAGCATGTAGAACTAAAATTTGTAAAGGTCCAGTTACATTAAAAGAAAATTCTTGTTCGCAAGAATTGGATAAACAACTAACATGTCTAAATGGTGACAACAGTTACCTTTTAATACTTAACCATTAATTATTATTTTAGGGCAATAAATAAGACAAGTGGTTATGTTTTGTTTTGTAGTGATGCTTCACATTATCACTTCTGACTAGCGCCATGGATTCTGAACTGATATATTGATTTTAAATTTGACATATAGTAGAGAAAAAGAAATGCATGCTTCTACTTTTTTTTTTTAAACAAGCCATGTCATCAGTTCACTAATCAGGGTCTGAAGTGAGGGTAAATAAAATGAAAAAAATCCATGAAAGTCTGCGAAAACTCCTCTTTCTGACCTAATATCTATCATCAGCTTAACAATATAGATAAATGCATAGGATTGGCCACAACAATGGATCTCCTTCAAAAGCTGCATTGGTTCATGTTTAGCAAACTAGGGCTAAACTATATGTTTATGTGTACTCAGTTCAGTCCACTTAAATACTTTGCTGGATCCACATCTGGAACGTGGTCCACCAGTTGATGACCCCTGATATGGAAGATGGTCAGACCAAGGAAAGCATAAAAATGTTGTTTTAATCCATTTCATGGTTCCAGATCCCAGCACCTTGATGTACGCTGTCCAGCAGCAGGCCTTGGGCTCTATACAATGGACTATAATCGCTTCCAGCCTAAAGCAGACCTCCTACACTGTCACCTCACTATCCAAGGGTGTCCGCTATGCCTTTAGGATCCTATCAATCACCAGCAAAGCCTTTAGCAAGCCGTCTCCGGCCACAGACACAGTACAGCTCATAGACAGAGGTAAGCACACACAAACATATTACTGAGCTACGTTATTTCAGTATGATTATAATTTTTTTGCATCTTTTCCTGCAGGTCCATATCTCAAGGAGGCCCCAGTTATTATTGACAAGCCAGATATGGTATATGTGGTGGAGAATCAGTCGGTCAGCATCATAGTCACTCTTAACCACGTCAATGCAGCTGTCACCTGGAAGATGTGAGTTATCTGTTCAATTATACAAATATGCCTTGGGTCTATAAAGCTACTTCTAAAGATTTGCATAATAAGTAATTTCAGGTCTAACCCAAATGGAAAATAAATTGGTTCCAGTGAAAAGCTTAATTGAGAGGATGTGGTGTGGGTCAAAACTCTGCAGGGTCTTTGTATTACTCATTCAAACTGGCCTCTTTTTCTTCAAAATATTAACACACATGAATATAGGCTGCAGTGGCTTTAACTCTTTTAAGCGTACCATTTAAAGCCTTTCCACCTTCGTATGTGTTTGTGTTTTGTATGATCATGGTGTCATCTTTGACAAATACATCACGTTTTACTGTATTTAACCTCAGATTCAATACAACCTCAGATAATGATATGTCACTCAAGATGTTCCCCTCCCACCAACTGTCACCACTTTTTCTTCACACAAATAGAGCATGAATTTGTATATATTTTCTACGCTCAGGGAAAAAAGGTCAAATTGGGAATTGCCACTGATGTGGTATCATTCGGTGAATATCTTTTTTTTGCTTTAGTTTAGAGGATTATAACTGAGTAGGGACATCAAAAAATACTTAATTGAACACTAATTATACCCTTTACTTTTTAGGATACATTTACATAAAAACAAAAATGTACCCTTGGAGCATCGACTTTTATGATATTGTTTTCCTGTCTAAATTATCACACATACCATACAACAATATGTGTGGTGGCCCGAGGAAAATCGTAGTATTTCGAATTGAAACGGTACAACTGTACTCAAACAATACATCAGAATTTTCTGTACACTGCACTAAATTTGAGCTGTGGTCAAAACTGGCTGCTGTTTTTATCAGGAGAGGAGCGACCTTGTCGAACAGAGCCGGGCTGTTTGAGATGAGCATGCCTGATGATGACCAACACACACTAAAGCTCTGTAAGGTGAAGAGCAGTGATGTGGGACCACTTAGCTTCACTGCTAGCAATCCATACGGGACAGATTCCTGCCTCCTCACCCTAGAGATGGCAGGTAGGCAAAGCAATACACTGCATCTATTCATATTGGGCATGTTTTGTCATGTTGTTATGTTGTAAATGTGTGTTGTCCATTAGAAATGCTATGAGATTTATAAGAATGACCTTTGTCTGTGTTGTCTTCCTCACTCTTTCTCCATGTGTTAATAATAATAATTAATAATTCCTTAGATTTATACAGCACTTTTTCTACACACTCAAAGTGCTTTACATGGTATGGGGGGGAAATCTCAAACCAACACCAGTGTGTAGCATCCACCTGGATGATGCGATGGCAGCCATAGTGCGCCAGAACGTCCACCACACACCAGCTATTAGTGGAGAGGAGGGTGATGTAGCCAGTTCAGGGATGGAGATTATTAGGGCACCATGATAGATAAGGACAATCAGGGATTTTCACCAGGGTTATACCCCTACTCTTTACAAGTGTAAATGACCACAGAGAGGCAGGACCTTGGTTTAAGGTCTCATCCGAAAGGCAGTGCTGTTTTTACAGTGTAGTGTCCCCGTCACTATACTGGGGCATTAGGACCCACACAGACCACAGGGTGAGCACTACCTGCTGGCCTCCCTAATACCACTTCCAGCCCCAACCTTAGTTTTCCCCAGGAGGTCTCCCATCCAGGTACTGACCAGGCTCAATCCTGCTTAACTTCAGTGGGGAAAACAGGTGAGAGCTGCAGGGTGATATGGCTCTGATATGTTACTTTCTTTCCAGTGGCCCCAACGTTTGAGTCTATTATGGAGGATCTGGATGTAAGTGTTGGTGAGACGCCTCGCTTTGCTGTGGTGGTTGAAGGGAAGCCCATTCCAGACATCCTCTGGTACAAGGTATGTTGGTTTTTTCCCAATACCATTCTAATTTCCCTAAATGTGAGATGCTGGTTTGCTGGTTATGTGAGAATGTAATGATATGATTCAGGAAGCATTTCAAAAGCGTTTCATATCTGCAAACCATGTTCTAAAATGTGTTTGCTGACATTTTCTTTACTTGCACTGTACATTTAATACAAATCCCTGCACCTGAAGCCAATTCATTTCTATTATCTATGTATAGGAGAATCACCCCTTACTTTGTGGATCAGAGAAACTTTCAGTTTGTAAAGAACAAAACCTGTAGTACCTGTTTGGCTTTTTATATAGTTGTACCTAAGACACTTTCGTACCCATACAAAATCTCCCTCCTTCTCTTTCTCTCCTTTTCTTCTTTAGCTCTTAAAGACTCATATCTTCCTTACGGTGGTCTTGCTAACTCTCTCTGCCTTTCTCGCCTCTTTCTTTTACTAACTGATCTCCCTTACACCCACCACACTTCCCATGGAGAATCCCCACGCTCTCTTAAGCATGCTAATTTATGCTATTAAATATACCACTGGATGTTTCAGCTTGTGCCTCGGGGCTGCAATACGACTCACTGTGGTTAACATCTGAAGTCTGCACAAGTGGAGCCATGGCAAATCTGATGAATTTCAATGGAGAATTGAAAATGGAGAATATTCTAAACATTTTGTTTACAGCTAACAGACGCAATATGGTATAGCTAATGGAGGGCATTATGAACAGACATATCACACATTTTAGTGTGTGCCAGTTGAAGATTTTCCTGACGAAGTGTTTGAGTCACTGTTGTTTCTGCTTTTCAGAATGACATCCTTCTATCAGAGAGTAGCCATTTTACCTTTGTGTACGATGACAACGAGTGCTCTCTGGTAGTGCTCAACACTCAGCCACAAGATTCTGGGGTCTACACCTGCACTGCCAAGAACCTCGCTGGCTCCGTTACCTGCAAGGCTGAGCTCACTGTCCATGCCAGTATGAGTCCTGTCTTTAAAGTTCACATTTCTGGTTCACACTAAGGTTTAGATTGGTACTGTTACATATTTGCACAAGGTTCAGGGCTGTCTCTTTTCAAACTAACAGAATAGTTCTTACCACATAACAGATGTGTTAATACAGCAAAGCTGGGCAATAAGACTATCGATCGATATCATGATAAATGATGTCACCATACTCTTTTCTGAAAGACTTTTATGACCAACTCCATTGTTCCTGGTCTTTTGTGTGTGTGTTAAATCATTTGGGTGATTCCATGATTGGGATCCATTTTATGTCCAAATAAGATTACATTTACAAATATGAATGTACAGTAAAGGTAAAATACATTTTAAGGGCAACCATCGTTTTGGTGAAATATATTTATGCTTTCTTAAAGTTGAGGTATCAAAGTGTGTTAGTGGTAGAAAAAACTCATGTAGATGTTTCAGATAAACAACTTTAAACATTAACAAATCCTCTACAACACTTAGAAAACAGAATTTTGGCCACCCCACCCACTATAGCTACAGTTTAACCTGAAATATAATCATTTAAATGCTTCAAATCTTACTAGTTAGGCATTAATGTGCAAATACATTTAACATCAAATGCTTCAACCGTCCTTCAGTCATCCTTTATAGGTTATAAAAAATGTAAATGTGCACTAAACACATGTTCAACAGGAGGTTTGGACAGGAAGTCTAAATTTTCTAATGACTACGGGAATTATGACTGAAAGTAAATTTCTTTAGTGATCATTGTCTTCATGCCATTAACATGGATGCTAGTTTAACACTTTTTGTGTAAAGTGACACAACCCTGTTACTTTAAACCATTTTATTGATCCATTTTTAGTAGTTAAATGGATGTTTTCTTAGATTCAGTATTTTATTTAATGATTAAAACTAGTTTATGTTTGAGTGATAAATATTTTAAGTGATAAAGAGCATCCAAATTGTGGAATCTCACATTTAATTTGTAGATTCTACATTCTGCAAAATATTTTTGAAACTATATGTTTTCATATGTGCTGTTTAATGTAGCTAAATATTGTGACACATACAGTATCATGTATTCAGAAAATGTCTTTAAGTATTCTGAAACTGCTTAACTGTGACAGTTCTAATCTACTCCATAACGTGTAAGAGCTTTAATGTAGTGTATTTAAATGATGATAATTCAGCTGTTATTCATATTTAGCAATGTCAGTGTTGCTAGTAAGCATGATGACATGCTACCTAGCATCCCTCCCTTTCCATTGTTGCTGGACATATCAGCGTTACTAAACCTTCTGAAGTTGTTCCATGTTATAATTCTTTCTGGTCCATTTTGATAAATGTGTTAAAGCTCATCACAAAAAAAAATACAGTGTAGACTCACCAAGTGTTTAATATATGGATTTAATGGATTTTCCATTTTTGATCATTTTAATTAAATCTTAACATATTTTTAAAACCTAAATATTAATCTAAACTTTCATTTCTAATCCTAAAATCTTTTTTTATTAGCTAGTGATTTTTCTCTATGTATACTGTATGCATGTCCATATTTTTGCACGTGTACTCATATTTATGCCTGCATATGTCTGTAGCTAAACAGGAGAAGGATGACCCGATGGAGGATGAGGAGTCTATCCTGAGGAGGATGCGACGACTCACTGATTACTATGATGTGCACAAAGAGATCGGGAGGTGAGTCATCTACCTGCAGCCACACTCGGATACGCACCATTTCTCTGTAATGACTGTAGACGCCAGACCACAGCCGTGGAGAATCAACTCCGTCAGCTCTCACTGACGATCTGTCTAAGCCCCTCTGAATCATCAGGCGCAATTTAACATTCAAGAAAGCATTAGCGTCAAAGGTCTGAGAATGTTTGGGTGGGTGGTCTTATTTAATTTCAGTGTGAGATGGCGAAGAAAGGAAATTTATGCTGAACTCTGACATGACTTTGTTTTCAGAGGATTAGGATGTTTGATATCGACTTAATTGTACTGAAGCTCGTGGAAATGTTCTGCTCTTTTTAGGAGCTTCTGAACAGAAATGCTCAGTGAGAGAGACTCATTTATAAAAACTAACAAATCAAACATATTTATATGATATGAATTTACCAAAAGGAATCTATAAATAATGTTTAACACAAATATTCTTCATTCTTATTACATGACAGACCAACTTTGCAACCCATAATATATTGCCTCCAGGTTTGGTAGCTAAGTAGCTTCGAAAACAGATCATTACATAAACATTAAATTGGCAGGAAGAGGGTTATTTGTTTTAGAGAAGTGAGTGCTTAGATGAATTAATATCATGATGGCCTGTTCGGTTATATTTCTGCTCAGCACTCTAGCCTGTGTGTCTGTAATTATAATCCTCATGTCTGCCTGCGGGTAGTGCTTTCAAACACACACATATACACACAAGATACAAGCCACCTGCTGTTGCTGCTACACATGTTGTTGCTGCTAAACCATGATACACACACATTAACACACCACAAACAGACATGTGCACACAGACAGACCGAGAACATGTTTCTTATAAATTATAATTATAATTTATTAGCTAGCCCACCGAGCATGAGGAAACTCCAGTGTGCTGCCCAGTCCTAGATATTCAAAAACCTAGGCCAAAGTTTCAGCCATCAGATCTCATCACATGTAAAATATATTATTCAAGTCTGGCTAGCGTCTTTATTTTTTCTAGATATGTTTAACCACAAGGCGACTTCTTGTTGTGCTAGACTTATATGACAGCTTTGAGCCGAACTGTCAGTATTTCCTCGTACATACATGTTCTTGATTCTGGAAAGATTCTTTGTCATCTGTTCATGCTAATTTATCTGCCTAGTGAAAATCATTCTACCATCAGCTGTTGTAAGTAGTGCAGCAGGCAGGGGGGTATTGGAACAACTATAGCTCATGCTATAGTTACTATTGTTTGGCAGTAGGTTTTTTTTTTTTCTGGATGTTGAACCTACTTGTCAGACAGGCAACTACTAATTAATGCATTAATATACAGTATACACATATATAGAGTTTCTTCCACTGCATCTCCACCGTCCCCCCCCCCGCCGTCCCTCCCCACCATCACCGCTACTGCCATCACCATTATTTTCTCCCAGTCATAGCCAATTCCCACACAATCAGCCCGCTCTCGCCGATCATATGACAGCTACCAACCGGGGAGGACTCATTAAGTCTGTTTATTTCGAATACACACAATGAAATGAGTGGAATAGCACGGGTTTACTGCAAATTTCAAGCTTGGCTCGATCGTGTGAATAAATAAGCATTGATTTGCAAATGTAAATATATTCCTATGTCTGAGACAGAAGCGATTTACATATTCATCCTGCTGTCTGACAGCATTATGATGGTCAATGTATAGATCATTAGTGAGAAATGTTATCATCTTATCTCTTCTCTTTGACTTAACGATATTTCTCTTCTGCTGTGCATTTCCCTGGAGGGACTTTCTCTTCTCTAAGACATCACAGACCATTTGCAGGCTAAAATTGAATGATTCTCACCTCCATCCCTCCACAGCACCTCTCTATCATCACTGACATATCCCTTCACCTGCCCGATACTCCCCCAACACACTTTCAACCTCTAATGTAGTAAGTTAAAGCCATAGGCAATATTCCACCTGCTGCTGGGATTCTTATTTCACTTTGCAGCTTTTCCTAGGCCAGGTGCAAATATAAAATATCCTCCAAAATGTTGAGCTTGTGTTTATTTTATTTCATTTTAATTGTGCCTGGGACGTGCTCTGTTCCAGAGGAGCCTTCTCGTATGTGAAGCGTGTGACACACAAGGCGGGAAAAAGGGAGTATGCAGCCAAGTTCATCTCAGCTCGAGCCAAGAGAAAAGCCTCAGCCCTAAGGGAGATGAACATCTTGTCTCACCTTGACCATGAAAGGATCATCTACTTCCATGATGCCTTTGAGAAGAAGAATGCCGTCATCATCATTACTGAGATGTATCCTTTTCATTATTCTACAGAGAGAAAACCTTTGTGGTGTGAATACTTGTTTCAGTCCCTGCGCTACAAACCTATAACACGGAATTTATTCTGTCTAAATAATTGTTATGCTTTGGGGAAAAACAATGCCTACTAGAATGCATGTAACCTCAGACATTTTAATAATAAGAAGAAGAAGTAGGAGAAGAAGAAGAAATATTATTTATATAAATTTGATTAATGTAACAGGAGCTCTGATAGTAGTTCTGGCTGTAAGTCCAAGCCTAATAGTAAACAGACCTTTTACATATGTTTTTATTTAAAAGAGTAAAACATATCATTGGTGATTTGGTGAAATTTTCTGTTAGGAGATGTGTAACATCTGTGTTTCTTGTCCTTTTTGTCCATCTTGTCCATTTCTTGTCCATTATGGAATGTCTCACGGACATTCCACAATGTTACATGTAACTATAATTTGTTTATTTAAAAAAAAGGGACTAGCTTCATTGATAAATTAAAGATTTCTGTGGTATAAGTGGAATAACACACTTCAGGATGTGCTATTATTGGTAAATAATCACCTTTGGATGTTATCAGTAACTTTACTTAGTAGATTTCAATTTAAAGACAAAGTGCTACATAGAGTAAAAACAGATTGTTAGATGTTTTAGCAAGATGGAAATATATAACATGAAAAAAATCTGAGTATTTGCAATGAAGCTTTTTATGGGCTACAGTATGAGGCCTATAGTCTTACTTTTCTTAATGAATTTGGCCTGGTGCCATGAAGGCTGCAGGAACTGTGTGTGCAAAATAAATCTGGTTATATCTTTGTTGCTAGGCTAGCTGGAATCACAGCCAATGTTGTTTCACTACCACACACACACACACACACACACACACACACACACACACACACACACACACACACACACACACACACACACACACACACACACACACACACACACACACACACACACACACACACACACACAGAGAGAGAGAGAGAGAGAGATAATCACTATGCAATATTAGGTTATTAGCCTGTATATGCCCTTAATGGTTACCTGAAGATGTCATGAGGAGCTTCTGGATAGGCTATCAAAGAAATCAACAGTGAATGAGGCAGAGGTGAGTGACACCTTCCTGTCCTTCCCAGTACTCACAAATAAGTGACAAATAGTGATGCATACGCTGGCTGCATGTGGTCTAATAGGTTTAGGTGTGAAAATAAATTCTGTAAGAGGATACATTTCCAGGGGTAGCAGTGAATTTACCTGGTGCAGTAAAGTACAGCACAAGAGGCATGTGCTTTTTAAGACTTTGTATTCATTATTTGTATGTTTACAGATTCGCTCCAGCATGAGACAAGTTTTGGAAGGAATTAACTATCTTCATCAAAATGACATTCTGCATTTGGACATTAAGGTGACTCTATTATTGTATATAGGATTTAGCAATCCTTCACGCCATTGCTGATGCCTCTGCACATTTTATCATTTTAGTGTTTAGCTTGCTTTTGATATCATAAACCATAAAATACTTCTGTCTGAGCTTTTCTTCTGTTGTTATTGCAGATATATATTTCACTTGGTTTATAACAACATTTATTTATAGACACTATTTTATTACAGTTGGGATATAAATTATTTTCCACCACACTACCACTTACTTGTGCCACCAGGATCCGCTCCCCTATTTTTCTATTTACCCCTTGTACAAATCATTTCTGACACATTCAGGTTTATATTATTAGTAAATCTTACACACTGTATTTCCTCATGTATTTTACAATCCCTTGTGCAATGATTTAAACATTCTTCTTCTTCTTCTTCTTCTTAATCCTGGCCACTTGTATTTTGACTCAAAGCCTGACAACATCCTCATGGCTGACCATTCCAGCGATCAGATCCGGATTTGTGATTTTGGAAATGCAGTGAAGTTTACACCTGGTGAAGCGCAGTATTGCAAATATGGTACTCCGGAATTCATTGCCCCAGAGATTGTTAACCAGACACCAGTCTCCAAGGCAACTGACATCTGGTAAACCACCTGGTGCCTACAGTACATCTCAGAATAAAAATATAGTGTACAGACAAGAATGTCATGAAAATGCTAACTCCATTATTTTTTCCCCTCAGGCCGGTTGCCGTCTTGACCTATCTGTGGTAGGTTGACTTCTTGTGAGCCATATCTGATATAAATATGTGAATATTTATAATATGATACAATTATAATAATTGAAAAGTATATCGTTGATCTTATCATATTTTTCACTGAGTTATATATATATGTTAAACAAAGTTTTCTCTTTCATCTAGTCTAACTGGCGTGTCTCCATTTGCGGGAGAAAATGACCGGACCTCCGTCCTCAACATCAGGAATTACAACGTGGCTTTCGAAGAGAGCATGTTTGCTGATCTCTGCCATGAAGCAAAAGGATTTGTCATCAAATTACTAGTGGCTGACAGACTGTAAGTACAAAGTACTGTTAAATCTATCTGTACAAGTCATTCGTGAATTGTTTCTAAAGTACTCACTGAACATTTAGCATTTTAATGTCATGATGTGGATTTTTTTCTTCACAGGAGGCCAGATGCCTGTGAGTGTCTTCGTCATCCATGGTTCAAGGTATGAGGGAGATAAATAACAGCAGGAAACTTGTTAAAAGAGAGAAGAATAAATAACAGATCATTTGCTGGAATAACCTATAATCTGCATTTTTAGTATTTTAATTTTAACAGAAAATTTAATTTCTAAATTTGAATCTCAATTTAGATAAATTTTATTATTTATTATCATTTATTTTACTTTTATTATTACATGGTAAATGAATTTTAAGTTAGCAAACAGGTCAATTAAATTAATTCAAATTGAGTATCATAATAAATGTTTAAACTGACATTGAGCATTATTTTTCTGATCAATCACTATTAATGTGCCTAACATACACCATGATGCCTTATAATGGTATACTAATGGAAGTTATTGTCATTTTTTTTCCTCATGATGAATCATTCTTTACAATTTATTTCTCTGACAGCCATCTGTCTTTTTCAGATACTGAATAAGGGAAAGAGCATCAGCACAGAGTCCCTCAAAAAATTCTTGTTGAGAAGAAAATGGCAGGTCAGAAAAGAAACATAGATGTTTTATTTACATCCTTTCATATTTCATTTAATTTTTTAGTATGTTTTTATTTTATCGTAACAAATATTAAACCTTTTACAGAGGTCTCTTATTAGCTACAAGTCCAAAATGGTCATGAGGTCAATACCTGCGCTGCTGGATGACTCTTCAAGCCATATTTCCATAGCTGTTCCACGGCATTTAAAAGAAGGTTCGCCTCCACCATCCTCTTCATCGGACTCTGATGAAGACATTGATGAGCTTCCATTTATACCCATGCCACTGAATATGGAGTTCTCAGGCTCCAGAATGTCACTGAATGAGATTATTGGGGATGATGAAATAATAGTCAAGACTAATAGCAACCTTGAAAGGTCAGGACCAACCGCTCAAAAGCCAGAGCCCATGGAGTGTGAGCAATTAGATGAAGCTGGTGATGCTGATATGCGAGGCCGAGCAAAGACGAGGACAACACTTGATGATGAAAAAGGGTCCTCTGATGAAGAACCAGGGGAATTGTCCACAAGGGCAGAGCAGACAAAAAGGCCCCTTCGACGAGGTTCAAGTATGGAGTCTGACAAGCCTGAAGGAGCTCGTCGTAGAGTTGAACTGCGTAGAGGGAGCTCAGCAGATAGTGCCCTACAACTCCATATCAAGCCAGAGGAGGGTGCTGAGGAGAGTCCCACAGAAGGTAGAAGAATCCTTAAAAAGTCTGTGTCTATGGAACTGCCACGAAGGAGCCCAAGCCCAGGAGCGGCCAAGCTGAGCCAAGAGGATTATGCCCTGAAGCTGGAGCTTATGAGACAAAGGCTTCTCAGAGGAGGCTCCGTGGACAACAAGATGAGTGGCCTTCGAGGCCCCCTGCTGGAGACCTTGGGCATGGGTGATGAGAAGTGCTTTATACGAGGACCTCGTATAGGTAACCCTCCATTAGTTCGGGCAGCATCCAGTGACTCTCCTCGAGATGACATTCCAAAGACCAAAGTGTTCCGTAAGAGTGCTTCCTTCAGCCAGGGTGATGCTGAGCCTATGCCCCTACACCGGAGGATAGGGGCGCCTCTAGAGATTCCTGTAGCCCAGGTTGAAGAACGTCGCCTGCAGGAAGCTGTGTCCATGTCTGTTCTTGCAGAGCCAGTCAACCCAGATTCACGCCCCGTTACCCCAAAATCTCTTACTCCTGAACCAAAGAAACATGAAACAAATATAAAGGTAGAAGACAAAGAACCATCACATATCAGGGAGTTTAAGCATGAGGAAATTCCTATTAAGCAAACAGACATTGCTACTGTAGTGAAAGATGATGATCAGAAGTCCAGTGATGATGTGGTTCAAAAGAATGATTTGAGCATGTTGGAGGAAACTATCAAAGAACCTAAGAAAGTCCCACAAAGCAGGTCAACGCCTGTTATGGTGCCAAGAGTGTTAGTAGAGAAGATTGAAGAAGAGGAGGAAGGAGAGGAGAAGGAACTAATAGAATCTGTAATAGAACGTGAACCTTCTGTTCCTATGATGGAGGACAAAGAAATTGAGGAAGCAGTAGCACTGGTTAAATCGTCAGAGATCATTACACCCACTAGTACCATTGAGATTGCCCCAGTTGTGGCCCCTCAGAGTGTTGGCTCAACATATGTGACCCCCAGTGCCCCTGTACTAACTGTACTTCCAGATGGCAGGACATCTGCATATGCAAGTATCATGCAGGCCATTATAGTCCCATCACTGCAACCACCAAACCAAGCCACAACCATCCCTACATCTACAAATATGTCAAAAACAGCTTCTCCAACTGGACCTGTCCCTGCAACCATGTCCAGACATATTTCAGAGCCAATTCTTGTGTCAACAACACCATCATCCAAGTCAGACACTCAGCAAACCACTGAACATCCTGCAGTTTTCTCTCGAGTTGCATCAGTAGAACAACCAGCAAAGGAACCAAGTCCACCCAAGACTTCCACACATGCTTCCATAAAGAGAGAGTCTTCTCCTGGAGGTCAAATCCAGGATCTTGCCTCTGAGGAGGTCTTTGAGGCTCGGTTCAAGAAACGTGAGTCGTCTCTCACTCGTGGGCTGAAACTTCTTTCATGGCAAAAGACAGAAGAAAAACCCACTATAGTTGCTCCTGAGATTACAGAAGAGATGTATCGCCCAGGACCAGTTGGTGCTCCTTTAGAGTTTGTACACAGAAAGCTGGAGGAGAAGTCCAAGTCTGTTCAGGATCTCCGTGAAGCAGAAAAAGACCCAGGTTTTATGAGAAGACTGTCTATGCGCCTGAAGAGGTCCCCTTCAACTGAGAAGAATGAGGAAAAGCCCAAAGACGAAGATATCAGTGTCCCAAAGCGTCGTTTATCTTGGACTTTGGGTAGGAGAGGGTCACAGGACAAAAAGGAAGTGGAGATGATGAGACTGGATGGAGGACCAGAGCCACCTCCAGAGCCAGAGACCAAAAAATCAAATGAGTCTCCTGTGCTAGCTATGCGCAGAAAGATCAGCAACACAGTGGCTGGCATATCCATGAAGATCAGGAGCCATTCTGAGGAAAGAAAAGATGGCAAAGAGGAGAAGACAGAAACCAAGAAGACTCCTTTGCTGTCTATACTGCGGCGGTCTACCTCAGAGGGAGGCAGTCTGAAGAGGATGGGTATCCCACAGAATCAGCTAGCTTCTCAGTCTGGAAATGGGGCCTCCTCTGAGTCTTTGGATTCCATGTCCAGCATACAGTCAGAGTCAGCCATCAAAAGTATGTTATATAACAATTTATTTAAGACATACTGTAAGATTTATTGTGAAGTTGATTGTGAACTAGCTTTGATTGACACTATGATGTGGGTCCAAGCTTTTGTTATGGCTGAAGAGGCACATAGTACATCTGGCTTAATAATCATAAATCATAAATACCATCAATAAAGACAATCAAACTTAATTAATGGTATCAGGTGATTCCATTAATTAGGTTTGATTGTCTTTATTGATGGTATTTATGATTTATGATTATTAAGCCAGATGTACCATGATTAGTTCCAACAAAAGCTTGCCATTATACCAGCCCTATATGGGCACTATTGTGGGATTGAGTCTGAGTGTTATGTTAATTTCCTACAAGATGCAGAGACTGAGCGGAGGTCACGATGGGATCGATGGGGCCTAACCAGAGGGAGAAGGGATAAGACCATATCCCAGCCAGACATACCCACTGCTATAGTGAGAGAGAACGGCTCACTCCGCTCTCGCCAGTATTCCCGGACAGCCTCAGGTATTCCTTTTTCTTCACTGGATATTCACTGAATTATCGTTGTGCAAAATTAAATTTGATCTCAAACACTACAAACTCTACACTCATCACTATGAATTATGTATGCAAAAATTGTTTTGGAATGATCAAGGGAATACTGATTATTTATGCACCATTTACATCTTATCGCATAGACTTCCCTCCAGTATTCCATATCAAACTGAGGGACCATGTTCTGCTTGAGGGAGATCCTGTCACTCTCAGCTGCTTGCCTGCTGGCAGTCCTCACCCACGTATCGCATGGATGAAAGGTATGAAACCAAACAAATGCAGTATATTAGCATTTGATGATTAATTGACTCATTTTAAAATGCCGCCTGACAAAATTGATATATAACTAATAGAGTGTGATTTAAAGTGTCGTTCCAGTTTCAGTCTAATTTTACAAAGTATTCACAAACTGAGAGAAATTACATTTCCTAATTTACTATTCTCTATTCTGAAACTGAAGGTATTACATAGAGAGAATACCAAGTTGACATATTATGTACATTATTTTTTTTTCATACTGTATATTATGTCATATACTGAATGTCATATCATCGTCATGAGCTTCATAAAATAGTTATATATCATTATAATCTGAATGTTTTTTCCCCTTACATTTCTTACATTATTAATTGATTTATTTCATATCTGTTATATAAAAAGAGCAATTTAATTGAATTGCTGTATATATTGTATATTTTAATGTATGTTGACTTGAACTGCTTAAAAGAAAGGTAGTCTTGGAATTTTGTGTGCTTTGAAATTAAACAGTGAAATGACTGTTATAATTTCCACTGTGCTAAATTACCTGTCAGTTTCAATAGCTTTACTGCTCTTTGAGTGCTACAGTCACTACACTTAGTATAGGCAACAAGAGAAGAACTTTTGTTTGTTCAAAGTAATGTTTACTCTTACATTAAAACTTCTAGAAATCCAATCCCTGGATGTTCAGGTGATCACATTCAGTAGTAACTACGATGTTCAATTAGACAGAGTTGGTGGTGTGGCGTCCATCAGACACCATGGTGCCTTGTAAAAAAAAAAAAAAAAAAAAAAAAATTATTACACATTTAAGCACAATCCATAAAAATCTCTTGGAAAAGAATCTTTTCAGCCAAATCTTCACCAGCCAAACTTGTAACACTGAAACCAGCTCTTTAGCAGGTGTTGCTTCATTATATTACTAGGCTCCTATAAATAGACTTTGGGATGACATTGTCACAAGCACTGGAGATATTTATAGAACACTGTCTAATACTAAATATCAGCACAAAGTCATATTTCACCAAATTAGCCAAAATATTCAGGGAATGTAACAATGGGGCTCATTTAGGAGGCAGTTTGAGATGATTGGTTTGATTTTGGCGTGAAATTAAAAACATTGCATAGCAATACTGTGTTTTGTTTGTGGATTCTCTTCTGCCTGGTCAGATAAAAAGCCCCTGGAGATTGATCCAAGAATGAATGTGATCTCATGCCCTGATGGGAGACAGCTGCTGATGATTATGAAGACCACCAAGAAAGATGCAGGCCTTTATGAATGTATAGCCACAAACACATTAGCCTCTGTCAGCAGCTCCTGTAAACTCTCTCTCGCCCGTGAGTACATGCAAAGACAAACATATGTACATGCAGTATGTACATGGTGGGACAGCCAGGGAAGCTGTCCTGGGCTCAGACTGGATGGAGGCTCAGGGGGGTTGAGTTGACAATATTCCATTGTGGGCCTATCATTTGCAAGTCATCTGATAAGTTAATATTTCCCCTGTTTTGCAAAATGATTTGGTCTTAAGAACTTCCACAGACATTTTCTCATATATAGCCCACTCTCTGGTTATTACTTTCATTCATGCAAGTTTGCTAAGATGTTGCATAAGTCAGGCAAACAACAAAGAAAAAAACAAAAGAAAAAGAAAAGTTAACTTAGATGTGTGTATAGCAAAGTACTTAAAACAAAATTAAATATTGCATTAGAATGAGTTATAGTTTGATTATGCATTACAGCTGTTTATATTTCATAGATGCTCTGTGTGCGTGTGTGCATGTGTTTCCTTCTAGGCTATTTTTAAACAATTTGTCCCAGGCCTGGGCAATATGAGCAATAGGTCTGTACATACACATATATGTAGAGAATATGGAAGCAGTAGAATATATACAGCTGTGTCACTGGCTATGTCATGTCATGCCTGTCATCCCACTCTTTGGATGAAAAGGCTAATATGGTTCTTATCACTGTGCAAAGCAATTTGCTCACAGGACAACAGGCCATAGATTTTCTATGCCAATTCTGCCTTAAAACTGATTAACTGGGCAAGGTCATTCACTAGTGGGACTGTGAGATATTGTCACATCAGAGCTTTTTTTTTTCTCCCTAAAACGTTTTGCTAAATTTGGGGACATTTGCATTTCCATGCGGAAATTTTACACTTACGTAACTGGACAAGACTGGCAATGACATTTCACGTTTCCCCATTTTGTAATCAAATTACGCATAAAAGATTTTTAAAAAATGTGAAATAAAATACATTCTTCAGCAGTATCTCAAGACAAATGAGTCTGTACAGTGTTTAATAGAAAATGCCACCCTGGGCCTAAATTCACTGAATAATACCATTAAGTCTTCGAGAGTTTGTTCAAAATAATGTTTACTCTTACATTAACTTCTAGAAATCCATTTCCTGGACTTTCAAATCACATTCAGTATTAACTACATTATCAATGTTTATTTAGGTCTGCCAAACCAGCCTGGTACGCCAGAAGTTCCTCAAAAGTATCACAACACAGCGCTGGTGGTGTGGCGTCCATCAGACACTGTGGCCCCGTGTACTTATTGCCTGGAGCGGAGGACAGAAGGTGAGCAATCTTAAAGAAATTTTTAATTAAGTTGCACGATTTATAATGGCAAGTAAAAGTTGGACCTTCTACTAACTTATACATTTATTTAATAATATTGGTCAGCAATCATTGTGTATCTTAATACATCATCTCAAAATATTCTAAAATGCTTAACACATTAGAGGAAATTCAATAAGGAGTATATATTTCCTGGAGTAATGTATACTTCTTATACATTATAAGAATATACATTATACATTATTACATTATCACAGCATTTGAGACACTGAGCTATGTAACCTCAAGTAGATCTTTACTGCCATCATTAGTACAAGCTGGGTATTGCAGTGGATTCTTAAATTCCGCTTCAGGCTTAGGGATCGTCTCTATAAACGTAACTTTTTCAAAAGAGTAAAACTAGTTTCAACTTTTCCAAGACAGTCAAATATCTTATCTCGTCTATTATGGTTTTAATATTATTACTTTCCATTTTAGGTCATGATTTCCATCAGCACATGAAAAGGGTTGTAACGTTTTTATCACCTTATCATTTTTCCCTAGGTGAAAGTAACTGGCTGATTGTAGCCACAGGTGTGGCTGACTGTTACTACAACGTCACAGACCTTCCGTCTGGCGCCACCTACAGGTTCAGAGTGGCTTGTGTGAATAAAGCTGGCCAGGGACCATACAGCAATCTGTCTGAGAAAGTCACTCTTGATGCAGCAGGTACATTTTACTCTGCCTTACTATATTTTACTTTTCCTTAATGCATATTTTGTGTTCATTTATTTAGTTCTAAAACTGTAAGGTTAACAAATGGTGATTTTAAGATACTTCTTTAGGATTGCCCTAACAAATGATGATTACCTTAAATAACCTTAAATAATTTTTAATCTTATGATTTAAAAAAAAAAAAAAAAATTAACCATTTTTCAGCTTCTCCCTGTTGTGGAAACATTTTAGTAAATGTTTCCTGAGATGTTTAATATATATAGAGTACTGTGCAAACATTTTTTTGGCAGTTGTGGAAAAAATGCTGTAAAGTAAGAATGCTTTCAAAAATAGATACGTTAATAGTTTATATTTATCAATTAACAAAATGCAGAGTGAGTGAACAGAAGAAAGATCTACATCAAATCAATATTTGGTGTGACCACCTTTTGCCTTCAAAACAGCAACAATTCTTCTAGGTACACTTGTCATGGATTTTGTAGGCATATAGTCAGGTGTATGATTAAACAATTATACAAAACAGGTGCTAATGATCATCAATTCAATATGTAAGTTGAAAGCATTGTTACTTTACAACACTTTTTCACAACTGCCTAAACACAACTGCATGTATATATATATATATATATATATATATATATATATATATATATATATATATATATATATATATATATATATATATATATATATATATATATATAATGTGTGTGTGTGTGTGTGTATGTGTATATATATATGTTGTATGTGTGGTACCTGTTGTATGAATTTAAAATTATGTTATGGTGGTGGCAGTTATACCACTTTATCATTATTAGAGTTCTTGAAGTTATTCATCTGTTTGACTGTACACTTCAACTGCATGAGTTTACGCAAAACCTAAATAATCAAAAATAAGTAGTCCTAAAAATAATGACAACTTAAATCTAATGATAATGCGCATGAGTGGAAAGATTTTTTTTAACAGTTAAAGGGATCCATGGCTGCCAAAGGTTTGAGAATCCCTGCTCTAAACTAACACAAATGGGTGAAACCCTCTATTCAATATCATCAATATTTTTTAAAGAACTTTAAGATTATACAAATATTCTTTTTCCTGACAGCACCTCCAAAATCCACTGGAACAGTCATTGTCAAGACTCTTCCATCAACAGCAGGTCCTGCTGTGATAACCTCCACCATGACTGTACCTCCTATAAAGCTTGCTGGGAGTAAACCTGTCCCCACTTCTTCTACAACTCCAGCACAGTCTTCTGCACCACCTTCTGCCAAACCTGCTCCACCTTCTGCCAAACCTGCTCAACCTTCTGCCAAACCTGATGCACCTGCTGCCAAACCTGCTCAACCTTCTGCCAAAGCTGCTCAACCTTCTACCAAACCTGCTCCACCTTCTGCCAAACCTGCTCAACCTTCTGCCAAACCTGTTCAACCTTCTACCAAA
The DNA here is from genome assembly GCA_023630585.1 of Cranoglanis bouderius. NCBI lineage: Eukaryota > Metazoa > Chordata > Actinopteri > Siluriformes > Cranoglanididae > Cranoglanis > Cranoglanis bouderius. The sequence continues at coordinate 9,476,756 of CM042535.1, forward strand.
CCTTCTCCACCTTCTGCCAAACCTGCTCAACCTTCTGCCAAACCTGATGCACCGTATACCAAACCTGCTCAACCTTCTGCCAAACCTGCTCCACCATCTGCCAAACTTAATGCACCTTCCAAACCCACTCCAACAACTCAATCTCCTGCTACAACGTCCTTGTCAGCCTCTACACATCGTAATGTACCTAAGGTACCTCAGGTCCAGCCTCCCACCTCCAGCACACCCGGCCCTAGCACATCTGCTCCCAGCACACATGCCCCTAGCGCACCCGTGCCCAGCACAACCACTCTGGCCAAAGCCAAAACTACTCTCAATATCACAATGTCCAAACCTGCCCCTCCTCCATCTGCTCCCATCTTCCCTACCCCATCCAAACCTTCTCCTCCTGTTGTTCTCCCTAAACCACAGACTCCTATCAATGTGGTTCCACCCATGGCACAGACTCCTCCAGTGTCCCCACCCCCATTAGTTTCTCCTCCACCCACCCTTGGTAAACCCATTTCCTCAGTACCCATGTATGTCCCTGCAACCACATCAGCTCCTGTGACCCCAGTTACCCCCAATACTCCCTCTCCTGCCCTGTCTCCACCTGTGGTGTTGGTTACGAGTCTTACTCCTGTTGGGGAGGGAAGTGCTACTCCAAGCAGGATGACCCCTAGTGGAAGGGTCACTCCATCAGGACGTGTCACACCCACAGGGCGGAGAACTCCATTGGGCAAGCCAGGAGAGTCTGCCTTACGACAGGGTGTGCCCCAGAAACCCTATACCTTCATGGACGAGAAGGCCAGGTAATGTACAGTATATAAGTACAGATTACTATCTGAGTTTATTTATTTTTATATCTTCCTCATGCCATTTAGAGGGTTTTTGTTTTTTTTCATTTTATTATTATTTTTTGTTGGTTGAAGTTTAGTTGTCTATTACCACGATTAAGCCATGAATAAAAATAAATACTGTTTCTTGATTTTTCCTTAAGAGGCCGTTTTGGTGTCATCCGAGAGTGCAGAGAAAATGCCACAGGCAACCTCTTTATGGCCAAAATTGTTCCATATGAGCCTGAGAGCAAGCAGACTGTTCTGCAGGAGTATGAAATCCTCAAGGCCTTGCATCATGACAAGATTATGACCCTCCATGAGGCCTATGTCACACCACGCTACCTCGTTCTCATCTCCGAGTGCTGCACTGGCAAAGAGCTCCTCCACAGCCTGATTGATAGGTCAGAAACCATCTGACTTTTTTTTTTATTTACTTATTTTATTTATTTGCTTTCATGAAACACAGCACTGTACTGTATTACACAAAACAAGTGCCGGTTGTGTCTTCATTTGATTCAGTGGTGTCCTTGATAGTGAAATAAATAATCTTGCCCTTGGTTTAGTTCAAAAAATTAAACCTTTGCTCACTTCCTTTTGCCATTAGCCCTTGAAGAATTCCATCGTCTTGCAATTCCAGATGTATTGCAGTTTGCAGCTACTATTTAGACTCAAATGTAGTATGCAGTTTGTATTTAAGTGATAAATGGTGATAATGCTTTAATTCTACTTCACTTCTTCAGTAATCAATAATCATTCTTTCTGGAAAGGAGAAAGTACATATATGCCAGGCCCCAGTGTTTAATACCGATTTCTCACTCCTTTTCAGGTTCCGTTACTCTGAGGACGACGTGGTGTCATATATTGTGCAAATCCTGCAGGGTCTGGACTACCTGCACAACAGGAGAATCCTGCACCTAGACATCAAGCCTGAAAATATTATAGTCACCTACATGAATACTGTCAAGATCATTGACTTCGGCAGTGCTCAGACTTTCAACCCACTCTTTCTGAAGCAGTTCAGCCCTCCTATAGGAACGCTGGATTACATGTGTAAGTAAAGAATATTGTGGTCACTTTTACTGCAGAGAGGAATTCAACCTCAAACCATTCAAAATGATCCTCATTTTTTTTTTTTTTTTTTTAAATTTGGGAGCACATCTGTTATGTCACACAAAAGCTTGGTTCAGAGTAATAAATATATTTTTCTAAGAAGGAATTCTACAGATATGAATCTTCACATCAAACAATGTTACATAATCTAGGCGTGTCTTCTTTCTATTTATTCCCTTTCAAGAGATCAAACTAACCTTGTAACCTTAACCATATGAGTGCATGTTTCTTTTGCTCTTTTTATGGAAGTAATTGAGCACATCTTTGTGCTCTGTAATTTGCGTTTCTTTTGAATCCCTGCTGGTTGCTAAAAGCTCCCGAGATGTTGAAAGGAGACATTGTGGGTCCTCCAGCTGACATCTGGAGTGTTGGTGTACTGACATACATCATGTGAGTGATGGCCATTTTTTACTTACGTTATAGAGAATAAGCATGTGTTTCTGGGTTGTTGTTTTTTTTTTGTTTTTTTTTTTGGTTGTTGTGTTTTAGATGTCAGTATATCGAAGTACAGTAATTTTCAGTCCTGTATCTAGAACACGAGTTTGAGCAAGTGAAATATGATGGCCTGATATTGGTCAACATTTTAATGCAGTTCAAAATAACATGGGTTTCTTGTTGCTTTTGTGGATCTTACAATGTTCAGGCTCAGTGGACGGTTGCCATTCACAGAGAATAATCCAGCAGAGACAGAGGCCAGAATCCAGGCCGCCAAGTTTGACCTCAGCAAGCTATACCAAAACGTATCCCAAAGTGCCTCTCTGTTCCTTAAGAAGATCCTGTGCAGCTACCCTTGGTGTGTATTTTCTCTTCTGCAAAGATTATCTATCTGTCTTTCAGCTGAAGAATTCCCCTTAGGCAGTGTCAGTGTAATGACTGATTTGCATCTTTGTGTGTGTGTGTGTGTGTGTGTGTGTGTGGTGTTATATTCTAGGGCGCGTCCCTCCATCAAAGACTGCTTCAGCAACTCTTGGTTGCAGGACGCCTATCTGATGAGGCTGCGACGGCAGACACTCACTTTCACCACCACACGTCTCAAGGAGTTCGTGAGCCAGCAACAGCAGATCAGGGCTCAGGTGGCTACCAAGCACAAAGTGCTCCTGCGCTCCTACTCTGCCCAAACCCCCACAACACCCACCACACCTACCATGCCCATCACGCCCACCACTATATCCTCTACACCCTCCACTCCTGTCACTCAATGAGCTCGGCTTGGTTTTGATGGAGCGATGTTACCCAAGGGGAGAGCATCTCAGAACAAGAGGACGGAGAGGCACGGGCCCGTGAGACCATGCTGAGCCCTGGCTGGATCACAAGAGTGTGTGTGTGTGTGTGTGAACACATCAGGCCCAGCCTCAGTAACACTATTCAGAAATAGAGTCAAACACACCCACTGTCTGATCTGAGATAAGAAACTCAAGCACATACAGTACTGACTAATACTAGCACACACAGTAGATTCTAACACATTAAGCTCTATCAGCTATGGCCAGCATGCTCAGCGCTGTTGTGTTCATTGTTCGGCACCTAGCTCGACCCACAAATGGCCATGCCACACCCACATGTTACCTTGCTCTGACCCATGTTCCTTTTTTAGTGTTTGAATAAGATAAGATAACATAAACATGTACAACATCATTTGCTAAACATACTGTAAATGTAAACTTTTGTGGTGTTTCCATATAATAATCCTGGGGCCTTGACATTTGTGGAGAGAAATAATAATAAAAAACATGTATATCAGAGTTTTCTGCTAGTTTTTATGAGATTGACAATTTTATTACAGGTAGTTGTTATACTGTATTCATCACTATATATGTAAAGTAGACTTAAAGGACAATTCCAACGTTTTTCCTAAAAAGAAAGAAAGAAAGAAAGAATTATTGTCTGTATATTGTACAGTGTTTTAAAACAATTTGGCTGTTTATTGTGAGAAATTAATGAGTTTTATGAAAGATGTGGCACAAAAAATAGGCTTCCACAGGGTATAAACTGAATCCAGTCATCAGTACATTTTGTACAACCATATAGTATTGTGAATAAGATATTTATAATTAATATATTTTTTAAGTTTGCATAAACTACTTCTTTACGCAATTAATTTGATAGCTAGTATTGTGGCTGTACCTGCTTCAGTTACCTGAGACAAGCTATGATTTAGAGATGACACAAAATGTTATAATAACTTATTGTAAAATAGTCAAATAAAATAGTCCTAGGCAAGTTATATGATTTATTGTGTACTGTACCCTATCATGGTTTACTATTAGGAATAAAAAAAAATTATTATTAATGATTAACAATTATTCGATTAACAGTACATCCCGATTATTATTTTTTTATTATTTCTATTCCTCTTATACCACAGCAATTTGTCAGCACTAATAATTTCTTATTTGTTAAAGAATGGCACATTGTAAATTTTATTCATTTACAGTTACGTTTAATATTGTTGAATGTCCGCGAAACCATAATAAGACAAAAAAAAAAAAGTCATGTTACCAAGTAACCCAGTGTAACAGCTTGACATCTGACTGTTACAAAATGATGATACTGGAGACTCATTCCAAAAATGTTAAATAAACATTTCTTTGCGTATGCAGCCACACCATATCAGCAATTACGTACTTTTTTAATCAGCATTTGTCAGACAAGTCCCTGGGCAAATTGTTACTACAGAAATGATACCTTATTAGAACGCTGGTGCATTAATATACAATTTTCTGCCAGAACTATTGTCAGATCTGCTCTTATAGAAAATTAATCAACACCTTCTGACCAGTCAGAATTGGGTCAGTGGTAGCACAGTAGTTAAGAGATTTGGGCTTCTGATCGGAAGGTTGTGAGTTCAAACCCCAGCACCACCAAGCTGCCATTGTTAGACCCTTGAGCAAGGCCCTTAACCCTCAACTGCTCAGATGTATAAATGAAATAAAGATGTAAGTCGCTCTGGATAAGGGTGTCTGCCAAATGCCGTAAATGCAATTGAGCATTTAACAGTGCTGTGGTGTAAGATGGGTATAATAGTATGTCTTTAGAAAATAGACATTTTCTCCTTGAATTAGTCCTGTATTGAAGTTCTCCTCTCTCTCTTATATGCCTTGTGGAAATCTATGAACTCACTTTGTAATTTTTTCACACTTCCAAAATGATTTTAAAACATTGTAAAAGAACTGTGTGTGTGTGGAATTTTTATTTTAAATACCACTGAGCACTCGAGCCTTTCTTACTGTAGTGCCACTTGATGTTTTACAACAAATATGGGCTTTTTTGTCCTTGATTTGGGTCCTGAGCAGACTGTGACGTCAGATAAATGTTGTTTTTTTTAAAAGGAAAAGTAATGTTAGAACTGTTTGCAAAAAAAAAAAAAAAAAAAAAAAAATCCCAGGATTTGGAAGTCACTTATTTATTTATTTATTTTTTAATGTATTGAAAGATGCCTTTGCATTTAAAGTCTAGAATGTATTAAACATCACATAATTTTTTAGCTAGTTTTGTGCATTGGGTTTTTTTTTGTTTGTTTGTTTGTTTGTTTGTTTTTTTAATGCAATGCAATTTTTTTTTCTGTACACTGTACACTGGTGGAGTGCAAGCATGTGATCAATTCAAATATTTCTTTCATAGAATAAATAGAATAAAAAATCACTACATGTGGCAGCAAGAAGAAGTATTGTGGCATTATTCTTGTTATCTTATTATCATGTTATTTGCGGTTCATATAATCAGATCAGTCACGGAGTTTTTTAACCAACAAGGAAGCTGCTACATAATTCATTGATAATGGTTAAACAAACCAACCAACAGGATAGTAGGACATTGCAGGTTGTAATGTAATGTAATATCATTAGCATGCTGTCCACTTATATTGTGTGGGAATGGCGATGAGTATAACTTTTCTAGTCTAACTCTAAAAAATATTTAATAAAATATAGGGGGAAAAAATGTATGGTCAAGACAGTGGCTGCTACACTGAATGATAAATGAAAGAAATTTCTTAATGTGAAATAAGATTATTTTTTATTAGTGAATTGTGTTCTCTTAAAATTCTATATATTCAGATGAGTATACAATTAATTTATTTTGCACATTAATATTGGGATTTTATGATTTATTTATGTATTATTAAGTTATTGTGTTTATTCTATCTAAGTATGATGCTGCTTACCAAAAGCATCAAAATGTTAAGATTATATTAGATGGGATTATTAGAATTATTTAATCTTAAGCATGGTCTTATAATGACACAGATATTGCTGATATGAGTAATTTATTCAAATGATTATTGGCCAGAAATTCATTTCAGTTTGTCTAGTTCGAAAACAATTATGATCATGTTTTAGTTCATTTTATTTACGAGGCACATGCAGATTCTTCCCTGATTGTGTATGACTGTGTGTGATATCAAAATAATTGTTAATTAATTAATTAATTAATTAATAATTCAATGACAAATTGGATCAAAAACACCTTAACTGTAACTTTGAAACTCCACAGTTGAATATACCTAAAGCATTATGTGCACATCTACAAAACATCTGGCTTCCAGAGACGCAGTGTGTATTTGAAAGTAGACACATTTTTGTAGAACAAATGTTTCCTTGTCATACGAGCGAGTTATGCAAATGTTATTACAGTGCAGTTTTTGCAGCAGCACTCATTTTAGACAGTATCACATGATGGAACAAGCACTTGCAAACTGTGCTGCCATCTTTTATATTTTTATAGGGAATATAGATTTCTGGTTGAAATTGTTTGGGTACAAAAGTAAATTATGGATGCTGTTACACATTGCAGTGAGTAGTTTGGTGGTTTTTGCTATACAGAACTATGCTGGCTTATTTCCATTTTTCATTTGCAGAAAAATACAAACCTCATCTGTAGTCACAAGGCCCTTTTGTATTTCTTGCCAAATTTATTATTAATGGTTTTTTTTTTTCTACCTTTCATTTTCATGTTTTCTAGCTGTAATTTCATTAAAAGAAGGTTAATGTGGATTTGAAATCTTCCTCCTGTTCAATAAGCTTTGGATCTAACACACACAGAATTACAGTGGCTCCACGGCTACAAACAAAGGCTGTTTGGTATTATTAGTTGATGTGTGAATGTTGGTGTATTGTTTTTCTTTGTATTACACATAGAAACCCTTTAATGTGAAACTAAACCGGAATTTGGAATGCACTGCATTGCACTAAAAACATTGACAAGCCTGAACAGTGTCTGAATGCTTTATGGGTTGTATGAAATAAGTGTATATGCGAAAATGCAACATCTACTGAAATAAAGTCAAATATAAAGAGTACTATATCTGTCAGTTTTGTCAGCAAAATTCATCTTAACTGTCCAAAGGCCCATTGGGTGAACTCATAATTGGACAATAGTGGTTTAACATATGAACAAATAAAATATTCTGCTATGGTGTTTGAATAACTATTAATAGAATTAGTGAAGTAAAGAACACAAATGTTATGTAAAAGTATGAATAATCATCAGTATGCAGCTGTTTTCTTTATTAATAGTTATCCTTAATGTTGTGTAATGTCCAGCAAACAAATTAGTTTGAGTTATCATTTACATTATAGCAGACATAACATCCATTCCCCCACCAGCCCATCATTTTTGTCTGCCTCTTAAAATTAAAGAGAAAAAAATGCATTTTATTATGTTACTGAGAAACTTTACTGTCCTCTGTTTTGAAGACTTTCTTGTGTAAGAAAATGTAAAGGAACAGTTTTATCTCTGACTGTTACAAAACACTGGCACTAGAGACTCCTTCCAAAAATGTTATATAAACATCTCCTCACAAAAACCTCACCATATCAACAATTAGACTTTTTTTTTTTTTTTAAACAAATTCATTTGTGGAGTGTCATCATACAAGTCTCTGTGTAGACTCTTACTACTGAAATGATAACATATTGGAAAGAGCACACTAATAGTAACTTGTGACATGTTTTGCAGCTGGCGCTACTGTCAAAGCTGCTCTTACAGGAAACAACACACTCTGACCAATCAGAATCGAGCATTCAACAGTGCTGTGATATAAACTAGATTATGAGACAGACTTTCCACTGTCCCAAATGTCTTTATGCAAGTGGTCTCAACCCGAGTCTTAGAACATCCTAATGGCAGCCCACCTGTGTAGAAGCCCTCATCTGGGAGGACTCGTGTTTCACGTCTACTACTCAGGCATCCTCAGTCAAAACCCAAACTGCATTCTGGGTAGTCTCCTGAGTCTTTTAGCCCTTGGTTCACTATACAAGGCCTGGCCTGCTAATCTGGAACACTTGGTGAACATCTTTTATGGAGCTCAGGAAGTCAGGAGGATCCAAAGTTCCAAAGAAGGACAAATGTTGGGGTGGCATCTGTAGGCCTCTTACAATTAAGGCTTCATTAGATCAGACTTGTCCCATTGGAGGTGTGTATATAAAGCCAGGGTGAGGGCAATAGTCTGTGTGTATCGTGAGTGAGTGGAGATATTCAGCAGCCTGGGGCAAGTTCTTTCTTTCTTTTTTTTTTTTTGTAATGATAATTATTACATTTAAAAATTAGTTTTCCTTTAGTAATTCTTTAAAGCAGATACTGCTGGTCAATGCTGCTGGTGGTTTATATTATACGATAAGTCCAGTGTCTTTTACCCATTTTAAGTGGTTATTTCTAAGAAGAAAACCTTAACAAAACAAACAAACAAAAAAAAAAAAGTGCCATTCCAGTGATTTAAAATTTTAATGTGTTGTCTGTAACAGATGTCCAAAGTCAAGGCTGCACCCCCACCAGGGTGCACAATCAACATCAACGACCCTCAAGTACAAGAGGCAGCTATCCGCATCCAGGCTTCATATCGGGGCCATCGGTAATAACTTCAAATATTGTTAGCATTGATGTAAACTGGAATTTTGGCCAATGTGTGTGCGTTCAACTTTTTAAATTTTATTTCTGATGAGCACAGTAAAACTTGTTTTGTTACACTTACTCAAATGACTTCTTAAGTCAGTTTCTTTGACACATTTATGTTGCTTAACTGACTTAAATTATTTATAAGTACAAGATAAAATATAAATGTATACAAGAAGATAAAACTGTACGTTTCGTGCAATTTAAATGATTTCAAGCAGGGAAACCAGTTCCATGAACAAACAAGTCTTTTTTAATGGAATGCCATTAAGGATGTCTCCAGGTCCTTTCCTTTCTAATATTTGTTTAAGGTCGAGGAAAGAGCTACGTGAGAAAGGGCCGCCAAAGTTTCTGCAGGAGCTTAAAGACGTGCTCCTGGTGGAAGGAAGTGCAGCAAAGTTGGAGTGCAGAGTCAGCGCTTTCCCTGACCCCTTCATCATCTGGTCAAAAGATGGAAAAGAGCTTAAAGATGGACCCAAGTATCGCTATGTGTTTGAGGACCCTGATGTTGTGGCACTAGTGGTGCGTGATGGAGAGTTTGCAGATCTGGGCAGATACACAGTTACTATTAAAAACCCCTTTGGTCAGACATCTGGCTCTGCCTGTATCATAGTGGAGGGTGTGTAGAATTTGCAAAAATGTAACAGCATAATACACATCTGTATTGTTTCAAGAATAGTACTAAAAAAACTTTTTCTACATGCAGTCCCAGCTAAGGTGACCAAGGGACCGGACAGTGTAAAAGGCAGGAGAGGGACCACAGTGGTGCTGAAGGCGGAGATCAGTGGGGAACCACCCCCTGATGTCGGCTGGCTCAAGGATGGAGATGACATAGAGGAAGATGACAGGTAGTGACATTCATTCAGTCTGGTAGCTGTATTCTTCTGGTCTATCCATCTAAATATATCATATCCTCATTTGCTAGGTTTTAATTTCTGTTGTGCACTCAATTGGTGTGCATATTTCCCCTAGAGTATTTTTCGATGTAGGTGACACCAACACCATTCTCACTATCAAAAGTGCACAGCCATTGGATTCTGGAAAGTATGAGGTGTTCGTGGAGAACAACTTGGGAACGGATCAGTCCTTTGCTCGAGTGGACATCCTGTGACGACCTCAAACTGTTACACCAAACTGGAAGGTTATTTGGTGTGCATAATATATTCTGATGTCTCTAGACAGTATTATTAAAGAGAATTACATTATGGCATTATTTACATATATACAGTACTGTGCAAAAGTTTTAGGCACATGCAAAGAAATGCTGTAGAGCAAAGATGCCTTCAAAATAATTAAATTAAATGTTTCTACATTAAAAATAAATACTGTAAAGAGCAGTAAACAGTAGTAAATGAAACAAAGTCAATATTTGGTGTAACAAAAAAAATAAATAAATAAAAATAGTAGTCTCTGGTACATTTTGTGCAGTTTTATAAGGAAATGAGCTGGTAAGTTTTATTGAGCATCTTGCAGAACCAGACACAGTTCTTCTGGAGACTTTGACTGTTGCACTTGCTTCTTATTTTTGCAGCAGAACCCAGCAGCCTTCATTGTGTTTTTTGTCTGAAAAGTGTCTCTTACTGCTTTCTTTAATGACATACAAACATTTTTTCTGTAACATTTAATTTTGTGCTAGAAAACTAATGTTTGGGAATCTAAAATGTTTTTTGTACTGACGTAATAATGTAGAAGTCTGACACTGACAAATGTCACATGACAAAATAGCAAGATATGCAAAAATCTACTTACCCTTTAAAACATGCAATAATAATAATAATAATAAAGCAGATTTTCATATTTATTTCATGTGCTTTCTGACTTTCATTTGTTCATGGCAGAACAGAATGTGAAGGGATTCTAACGTAAAGATTTTGCTGTCATGACTATCACTGAGTGATATCACAAGCAGTTATCACTGTGCCTTGTAACCCCTTTAATCATGAGATTAATAAGATCTTGGTCTTCTTTCCTTTCTTTAAAAAAATGCATGACACATGATAAAGAGGGGCACCCTGCAGATTTTCAGGTTTTTCCACATTGGGCTATGAAAAATGCATAGATAATAATAATAATAATAATAATAATAATAATAATAATAATAATAATAAAGGATGTTAGTTACATATCAATGTACACACTATATGTAAACTACATATTCTCTGTTGGAGTGGCTGACTTTTGAATGCTTTACGATGGAACTTTTGACATTGTTATTTAATCATGTGAGAAATAAACACAAATTTCCCAGGTATAAAGTTTTATAAAGCTGAACATAACCATGCTTACATTAGCTAACCTAGTCTATCTGTAAAAATGTCACGTTGCCGCCTCACAGCTCTAAGTTTGATCCTGAGCTCGGGTTACTGTCTGTGTGCAGTTTCGCATGTTCTCCGGATGTCCATGTGGGCTTCCTCTGGGTTATCCGATTTCCTCCCAACTCCCAAAAACATGATGTTAGGTGACTTCGCCAGTAGGTATGGTGCCCTGTGATGGACTGGCATCCTGTTCAGGTGTTCCTGCCTCATGCTCATTATTCCGGGGCTATAGTTGGCAGTAAAGCAGTTGTTGAAGTGGAATTAATGAATGGATGGATGGATTTAAGCAATAGACTCTTGTTAGATGCTTTTATTCTGTGTTGGCCAACTTTGAGGCCAGGTCTAAGTCTACTAGCAGCAAATATACTATGTACATATGTGTAAAAGGATCTAAAAATGGATTTAGATCAAATCCATTGGAGGGTCCTTTGAACACGTGCTTCCTTAGAAGAGATAAGACTCAAGGAAAATCTACCTTCTCTACCTTCAAGCAGTTAACATGGTCAATATCACACACTGGCTTACATTTAAATACGGACCTAGAAGTAGTGCAGACTCTTGAATATTGAGTAGTGGAGATATTCAATGTGGTCTTTGTGTGTGTGTGTGTGTGTGTGTGTGTGTGTGTGTGTGTATGTATATATCTATATCTATATCTATATCTATATATATATATATATATATATATATATATTCAACTCAATTCAATTTTATTTGTATAGCGTTTTTAACAATGCTCATTGTCCCAAAGCAGCTTTACAGAAATATATAAACTCAGGATATAGATTTTAAATATACATATTTATCCCCAATGAGCAAGCCAGAAGTGATGGTGGCAAGGAAAAACTCCCTGAGACGACACGAGGAAGAAACCTTGAGAGGAACCAGACTCAAAAGGGAACCCATCCTCATCTGGGTGACACCGGATAGTGCGATTATAAATAAATAAATCCCTTCTATAAATGTACCAATACTACATGGTCAAATAGCAGTTGTGTAACCAGGAAATATA